>JACEVL010000038.1:704980-777480 GCA_020284085.1 Aporrectodea caliginosa
CTATGCCAGGGCAGAAATTTGGTTTAAGGTTTCTGTTCCACCTGTGCCCTGTAGCCAACTCAACTCTAATGAGTACACTGACTTTACACTGTTAAAAGAAGATGGGCTGGTGAGGGAGAAGATTTGGTCACTCGCCTTAATATGCTAAGGCCAAGAAAATGAAGTCGCCAAGTCTTCATAACCATGGCTGCTTAAGGGATAGCTTAAGGGACTGCTGTTTCAGCTTTAATGAATCAAAAACTATGAAACCAATTGTTACGGTCCACCACAAAACGCTTGGCTTTCTCCTTCAGCTATTTCCAGTATCTCAGTCCTAAATTCACATGACATGATGACACTGACAATTCGTTGTCATGCCATTTCATGATACAGAAATTTCCTTGCTCTGTCAGAAAGGCTGGTTGCCGAGTGGTGTTATCAATCGCACTTCCTCAGAAAGACACTTCAATTTCAGGACAATGTGCTCGTGACAGTTGAGGCATGCAAAGAATGAGCAACTACGACATCTCACTTCAAGTGGGGAAGGCAAAGTGAGAAATAGCAATGCAGTCTATAGCGAAAGAAAATTCAGGCTCAGAATTTCGTACACAGGGTTGTCGATTTCATGATACACAAACATGGTTTGGAAGTTTTACTGCAACAGGAAAATCAGCACCAAAGAAATCCAATTCAGCACTCGCAATAGCCATTTTTCAGAAAACTTCGGTGCTTATTAACTACAAGTAATATAGATAGTACAATTTGCCCAGATACACATATGCCCATAAAATTAATAACCTGCATGATAATTCATTGACCTTCTGATACTCCCTTATTTGCCTATAGTTTTCGTTTCGTAATTAGTGCATTACGATCAAGCAGGCAGACCATTACAGGGGCTGAAACAGGATCCAACGATCTTAAGTCGTGTCAACCAGGACATCTGTGAATCAGCTCTGCATCCCCAAACAATCTTAGACCATCCCAGAGTAGCAAAAGTTACTTCAGCTCAAAGTGAACAGAAGTTTCAAGTTTTTAAAAGAAATATCTGTAAAATATCATCATCATCATCAGTTCCTGATGCCAGCCATTTGGCGGCGATGGGTACGAATAAATGATCTCCGTTGTCCTCGGTCATTTGTCAAGTCCATTGCTCCCCCTAGCGTCAGTCCAAGTGTTGTTATGACCTCATTTATATTATCTCTCCACCGTATACTTGGTCTTGGTGAAATATAGTACTTGTAAATCATTCTACATTGAATGATTGAAGGGCCGATGTCCTCATATAACCCTGTACCAATACAGTTTGTTCATTGTATTATCTCAGCCAGAAATTATATATATATATTCTTCTTCATTGTACCACTTATTACATGTCAATAACAGGCATAATCTCAAAGTCGAGAACAAAAGGAGCCCTACAAATGCTACAGCTTATATAAAGTTAGGCCCCTATTTCTGTAAATATATAGACATTACATTTCTGAGTTATCATGATAAAATAGCCTAGTCCAGTTCTTGAAACAATCATTAATCCCAATTAATAATCTCAAATTGTCCTCTACATGACACATTTCTTAATATGAAATGGGATTTTGACATTTCCCACGCATAGCCACGTGGATAAGGGATCCTGAAAGTACAATGTGTCTTTACACGCCAACAGGACCTGTAACAAGACACCGTCAAAGCGTTCCTAAGAGTTCCACAAACACGCATCCCATTCAAATCTGAAACCATCGCGAACCCTCACATCTAAACACAAGGGTATGGAACTTCTAGGTTATCAAACTGGATCACACCCTGCAACGGGGGATAAATTTCCGTGACAGCAAAAAGGGGCGACACCCATCGCGTTGCCATCCATACCTGACTCCGCAGCGCCTGTTCAGCCTCGAGTTCTTTGCATTTCACTTCGTACTGATCTTTCGATTTATCCATTTCTTCGCGAAGGCTCTGCATTTTGTTCTTCAGGGACGTCAGGGCCCCGGCTCCTCCTGCACCTGACATCTTGGCTGCGTTGAATATCTCCGAAAAACGACGAAAAACAAATAAAATTGCTATCGAACTGATCGTTGTCTCCTCTCGAATAAGTCACCGGTTATGAGTGATTGTCTCACTCCGCCGACCGAAGGGCGGAGCCAGTCGTGCTAGCGCAGAAACGTTGCAGAGACGTAACTGTGACCAAAACCGATTAAAATATTATTCAATAATTTAAAATATTTTTTTGAAAATCTGTCTGCGATTTTCTACGAAACTACCTGGTCATAAGTGTGGACTATTTTTTGCGCGACGTGTCGAGCTGTTACACCCAACAGGATGCTATACTTGCTGTCAATCTTAGACTCCCGCCTGTGACTCGCGCCGATATTATGTAGGCAGGTTAAGGAGCATGTCACACTTGACAAGAATCTCGGTACAAAATGATAACCCTTAATATTTTTTAATAAACGACGATTAAAAAGCTTGTCGTTATATATTGAAAAGCTTTCGAGTCTGAAATTTTCATCATCGCTAGTTTCTATTCTACTCGTGCGACGTCTGCAAGCTTGCTCCTGTCGCTCAGCCTTAGGGGCATTCAATATTATTGTACTCGTGACGGACAGGTTATAATAGGGTATACAGGCAGCTAAACACTGAGAGCCACAAACCGTCATTGTATATCTGTACGTTGCATATACTTGTGTTCTTGACGTATAATGTGTAGGCCTATATCACCTATCAAAAAAATTTGTTTTTAATACTTTTTTTATAAGTAGATCTACTTGACTTTCGTTCATCTTAGCATTTTCATCTTGTAGTGTGCCGAACTTGTGGGCACAGGTTTGTTAGAAATGCGCTACATAAGGTCTGATGGCAGAGGATACCTTTGATTTCTAAAAATAGCCTTCCTTCCGGAATAGATAACTCTCTCTGTGCTCGCTGGTGAAGGAGAGGCGTCACATGTCGATGAGAGCGGTGATAAAATGAAGTTTTATTGTGGTTAAACTGGTAAATGGCCGAAAATAAGGGTTGCTTTACACGCCGACGTGACCGTGGATGAAGCAGGGAAACCATTTACGGACGGATGTCAAGTTATTCTTGTTGAAATCTTCGGATCAAATTTGGGCTCCGAATTGATTGTTCGAGGCGGCCATTTTGGGTTGTGCGCCTACGGAAATTTTGGAGATATTGATAAAATTTCTGGAAAAGGGAGTTTTCAAATGATACAGGGAGTATAAGATTTCGATTCTTTACGATACGGTTTTAGCCCGGTTCAGTGCTAGAAACCTCCAATATATTCTGGTAGAGCTGTTCTAGTATAATGTGCATAGTTTAAGTAAGGAAAATTACTGGCGATAAGTAACGCTCAGTTTTATCAAAGAAACCGTCGATAGCTAGATTTAACTGTGAATTACTTAAAAATAAGTAAGAAAACAGACAAGTAGTATTTGTGGACATTCTTTTGATTTATTCTCACGAACTGTGAACTTGATTTGTTTAATTTAACAGTCTTAAATGGCTACATTTGATGTTACAATGAATGTCAATTCTGACGAATTGTTGGACATAATTGTTAATAATCCTGAATTAAAACGCAAATATCTAAGCAAATATGGAGATTCTCTTCTTGACTTGATCAATGAGAGTAGTGCTGAGCTCCCAAACCGCAGAAGTGAGGAGAGAGTTCGAAGCCCAGTCTCGGATGACCGACAGCTTCCTTCACATGCAGATCTAAAAATAGATACACAAGTAAGTAAGCACAAGACTGTGCTCGGGGCCACAACGCACCCAAAATTATCCCAGCGGGGATGGTTGCTCCTAGCTCAGGAGCCGTGGACATACACTCGCGCATCTTGGTACCAAATATAGAAGAACCCGAAGGAATTACTGACCTAGAGGTAGCCACCCTATTGGTAGGGATAGGGCAGATTGATAAGAGGGCAGAAAGGTCACAAGAGGTTACAAGGGAATATAGAGGCTTACCTAACTCCTGGGATGGGACCTATCTGAAGGCTCCGACACAGCGGCGTGGGTTGGCCTATGACCCGAGGGAGGGTTACGATTTGGAGAGGGGCCGACACGTTACAATTGGTACCAGCCACGTCACAAATGGCACCAGCATAAGTGGGGTTTTAAATAGGTCAGATAGGTCCAGTGATTTTAATCCATTTGTTGGAGTCCCAGGTCAAAGTAAACTTAATTCAAGGGTTGGACGTAAAAATGACTACGAAACACCGCTTGTAACTGACCGCTTTTGTGATTCTGAATATCTAGGTCAAGATAAGGTCAGAAAACAAATTAATTTTGAAAGAGATAATGAACAATTTGAGAGTAGGAGTACAAATCAAAATATGAAACGTCATGAAACACAGAAAACTAACAAAAATTACTTACAACTGTTAGAATGTGTAGAACAGCTCCGCTCTAACCTGAATTGTTTAGTTGCAGATATGGAACAAGATACTACCATTGACACAATGTGTCATATGGAGGATCAGGTCCTAGCGACGGGAACGTCATCTTCACGTCGTAATCCCTTCGTCGCTGGCGACCTAGAAGCGGATCCCGGATCCGGTGATGTAACAAGTCGTTGGGACACAACCTTCCCCATCACTTGCTCTTCACAGAATGAAAAGAACAGAATGAATTTTGAAAGAGAAAAATCTGCTGTTGGTGTTACATCTTTCACAACAGAACCCATCTACGTGTCATCCAATCTTCATACTTACCGTGCTGATCGAAGGATGCCTACTGTTCTGTTGCCGACTGTAACTTCTTCACGCCCAGAAATGTTTTCCACCTGGTCAAATAAGAACATGCCATGTACAATGTTGTCAGAAGCAGAGAACGTTGATTCAACGGTAACAACCATGTGCAGGGATGGTCACGTTAGAACGACAACTGTGCCGTCATATCTTCTCTCGGAAGCTGGACAAATGGTAACAGATTTTCAATCTCGGGCTCCGACTTTTGTCAGTAGTCGCAATGTTCCGATGACTAATGAACAGTTGGATCGTGATGTAACACGTCAGAAAAACAGTGACTGTAATCGAACGGCTGTGATTCAAAACACAACCTTGTTGTCTGGGTTTGTGGATGAATCTCAGTTGTACAAAACAGTGTTGCCTTCTGCAGAATTCAAAGGTGATTGCCAAGAATCACAAGGAAAGAAAGAACCAGAAGATGGAAGTTTACGTTCTGTCTTGCGTCAACTGCTTCGTGAAGAATTGCAAACAATGTCAATTGCTGAAACATTGCAACCGCAAAAGACCAAGATGCTGTCTGATGACAAGAACAGTACTTTGGTGAACGAAGAGACGACTTCAGAAAAGAAACCTGTATTGTCTGGAAATGGACTTCCTCCGTTCACTCCGTCCAGTTCTGATTCTTCTGAAACCTTTGCTGACAAGAAAGAAAAGTCAGTGGTAAACAAACCCAGTGCTGAAAAGCCTCGTCAGTGGATCAAAGTTGGTCAGTTCAGTGGACGAACTCCGATCGAAGCGTTCGTTCGACGTTTTGAAATTTGCTCCCAACATAACCGATGGACAGATGAGGAGAAATTAAACCAACTCATGTGTGCACTTGTTGAACCGGCAAGTCAAATTTTGTGGGAGTGTGAAACCAGTGACATATCTTCATGGTCAGAGCTGATCAAAATCTTAAGAGCCAGGTATGGAAGCCAGAATCAAGCCAGTTTATACCAAGCTCAATTGTCTGCAAGAAAACAAAGAGAAGGTGAGGATCTAAGTAATCTGGTCCAAGACATTCGAAGGCTTCTCACGATGGCTTATCCAGGACCTCATTCAGATCATCGAGAGACAATCGCCATACGAGCCTTTGTGGACTCGTTAAGAGACAGGGTTCTCGCACGTAAAGTCAGAGAACGTGAACCGTCTACTTTGGATGACGCGTACAAGTTGGCGTTAAGACTAGAATGTTACCAGAAAGCAGACAATGACACTGAAGAAACTCCTGATCGTCGTTATGGTAGAATAAAAGCCATACAAGAAGAACCGTTGTCCAAAGACATAATTCGTCGACTGTTGAGAGACGAGTTGGAACCTCAACGACGTCGGATTGATCAATTGGAAAGAACATTGGGCCTTAATGAAAATCGTCCCACGACTCGACCTTTCAATCGAAGAGAACGAGAAGAGACTGGTTTAGCCGCCGGACGTGAACTTCTTACAGATGCTCAGCCTGTAAACACACGTGGGAGAGGTGATCGAAACCGTAACCGGGTATCGATCCGATGCTACAACTGTAATGGTCTCGGACATATAGCTCGTCGGTGTCCACAACATCGTGACGATGGGGAAGAAATGCACACCGGTGTAACACAGACTGATGTTGGGCCAGATCCATCCAACGTACGCTATGTGGAAGGCAGTACCAATGCCTACCTACAGGTCCAAATCAATGGATTGTCTTTGTCGGCATTAATCGATACGGGCAGTGAGATGAGTTTGGCCCCAGCCACGCTTATTAATCGCAGAGACCTTGTTCCATCGCAACAAATTCTTCGTGCCGCGAACGGAACGGAGATAAAAGTACTTGGCGAAGTGAATCTTCAGTGCGAGGTGGAAGGATTTCAATTCACAGTTCCTTGCCTGGTTACAGAACAGTTGTCAGAATTAATCTTTGGTTTGAAATGGCTCGAACAACATGCCGCGACTTGGAACTTTGCAGAACATTGGATAAAGATTCAAGATCATATCCTACCATTGTTCAGAAGTACTACTGGACTGGCTAATCGATGTCGTCGGATTGCTGTTGCTGCCGATGTACTTGTTCCTGCAATGTCAGAGATGGACTTGGAAACTTACGCAGTGTTACCGAACCTTTCTGCCAAATTTCAACCATGGGCGACGGTTCCGCAAGTTCTCGAGTCAGGTTTGATGCTGGCAGGTACTTTGTTGCCTGATCGGGCTTTGGATATTGCTGTTCGAGTGATGAATCCAACGAAGCAGCCAATACGAGTTAAAAAAGGTCTACAGTGGTCGACCGAAGATGTCGTGCTCTGGTCAGATCAATGTTCAACGGAACGAGAAGCAAGTTGTTCAGCTGTCAAAGAAGGTTCAGCGTCACAAGCAGACGTTAAACCAGAAACTATACTTGCACCGCTATGGGAACAGATATCCAAAGATGTGTCGCCTGAAGACAAAGCCAGAATACGCTCAGTAATCTTAGAACGGTCTGCTGCATTTTCTCTTCACGAATTGGATGCAAGATTTCACAGTACCCTGACTTCTACAGTGGGGGAGGTTGTGTCCCAAAATCAACGGAATTGGGATTCGCTTCTTCCTCTCGTCATGTCAGCGTATCGTGCTACCGAACACGAGCGCAAAACGCGAGATTATACGTCCCGTTAGGTTTAGAGAATAGAATAAGATCTTTGGGAATCATGTATGTTTAACTGAATGTTTTTGTGGTTGATGCTTATGATGCTTTATACACCTACTGTAATTGTACTAATGTTACATGGAAAGGTGAAGGTTGAAACTGGATAAGCATTTGTTTTATTCTACTGTCTATAAGATATCTGCCAAGATTGTTTGCATCTCATTTACCGATGAAAACTTATCCATGCTCTGTACAGTTACTGTGTTGGATAAGGTAGAGTAAGGTTGTTCGCTAATTGTTTTAATGTCTGGTTGAGTATAACTCTGGATGTTATGGTAACAATGTCTTTTAGCAACATGTACTATGTAAACATGGAGGTTACCAGCACGGTTACCGAAATTTCTCCCTTCGGTAGAAATTTTGAGTGAGGAAGGGGTAGTGTGCCGAACTTGTGGGCACAGGTTTGTTAGAAATGCGCTACATAAGGTCTGATGGCAGAGGATACCTTTGATTTCTAAAAATAGCCTTCCTTCCGGAAAAGATAACTCTCTCTGTGCTCGCTGGTGAAGGAGAGGCGTCACATGTCGATGAGAGCGGTGATAAAATGAAGTTTTATTGTGGTTAAACTGGTAAATGGCCGAAAATAAGGGTTGCTTTACACGCCGACGTGACCGTGGATGAAGCAGGGAAACCATTTACGGACGGATGTCAAGTTATTCTTGTTGAAATCTTCGGATCAAATTTGGGCTCCGAATTGATTGTTCGAGGCGGCCATTTTGGGTTGTGCGCCTACGGAAATTTTGGAGATATTGATAAAATTTCTGGAAAAGGGAGTTTTCAAATGATACAGGGAGTATAAGATTTTGTTCTTTGCGATACGGTTTTAGCCCGGTTCAGTGCTAGAAACCTCCAATATATTCTGGTAGAGCTGTTCTAGTATAATGTGCATAGTTTAAGTAAGGAAAATTACTGGCGATAAGTAACGCTCAGTTTTATCAAAGAAACCGTCGATAGCTAGATTTAACTGTGAATTACTTAAAAATAAGTAAGAAAACAGACAAGTAGTATTTGTGGACATTCTTTTGATTTATTCTCACGAACTGTGAACTTGATTTGTTTAATTTAACAGTCTTAAATGGCTACATTTGATGTTACAATGAATGTCAATTCTGACGAATTGTTGGACATAATTGTTAATAATCCTGAATTAAAACGCAAATATCTAAGCAAATATGGAGATTCTCTTCTTGACTTGATCAATGAGAGTAGTGCTGAGCTCCCAAACCGCAGAAGTGAGGAGAGAGTTCGAAGCCCAGTCTCGGATGACCGACAGCTTCCTTCACATGCAGATCTAAAAATAGATACACAAGTAAGTAAGCACAAGACTGTGCTCGGGGCCACAACGCACCCAAAATTATCCCAGCGGGGGATGGTTGCTCCTAGCTCAGGAGCCGTGGACATACACTCGCGCATCTTGGTACCAAATATAGAAGAACCCGAAGGAATTACTGACCTAGAGGTAGCCACCCTATTGGTAGGGATAGGGCAGATTGATAAGAGGGCAGAAAGGTCACAAGAGGTTACAAGGGAATATAGAGGCTTACCTAACTCCTGGGATGGGACCTATCTGAAGGCTCCGACACAGCGGCGTGGGCTGGCCGATGACCCGAGGGAGGGTTACGATTTGGAGAGGGGCCGACACGTTACAATTGGTACCAGCCACGTCACAGTAGGCCTAAGACTGTTTATAGTAGTCCATTATTTCATTCATCATTGGTATATAGTATCTTCATTGTAGGCCCTATATTTACGTGTAGCCTAGTTAGCATTTTCCCTATTAGTAGCGTTTTCGTGGCGTGGGTTCGTGTTCTTCCTCCACGTCCTTAATTTGGTCTTTGGAATGTAGGCTTTGTTTAATTCTAATATATTCACGCGACTAGTCATATTTAGGCTATTTTCATCGTTAGCCTAATAATAGACCGACAGCCATGCAGCACACGTAAATCTCATAAACTTCCAAGCGCCACACAAAACCACATTGGAGGAATCAACTTTACACCGGCGACATTATCATTAAGAAACAAGTTACAAGTAGGCCTATTAATTGAGATCCCGCGATGTCATCAGTGCACATATCCACGGCGTCTGCGGGCCAAATCCGCGTAATAGTCGGACAAACCTACGCCAAGACTGAACACTAGATATACAGTAATAATTTATGTAGCACCGAATGCAGAATTTTGACCTTGAACCTAATGTGACCTTCCGTCTATCGATTTTGTTTGATTACGCCTCTGTAAATTGTAAGCTGTTCCCGCGACTTGACTTTTTTGGGCGTTGTATATAGGGCCTACCCTGCCAGTATGTTCACATAGAAGTTAGAACCCATTTATATAGGTCCCATATCCCAACATGGGAGTCTGATGATGGGGCCCGTATAATTATATAAAGCCCATTTTGGTCCATATAGTGCCCATGCATGGATACGCTGGCTGGATAGAATTGCGAGATTACGATCACTGATGATTGATGTTATTCAGACGGGTTATAATTATCTAGGCCTATGATAACGTGCAGGATTTTACCTCTCCATCCGTTCGTGTCAGATAAAAATTACAATACGATGTCAAGCAGAATAGCCTAATACTCAATGAGGAAATGCAACTGGTTGTTGCATTGCTGTTGCCCTATTTTTTATAATGTTGTCGTATAATTATGTGGCTTTATGTGCTCAGCCGAAACAGCCGACAGATCTTGGCCAATGTACTTTACATCACAAACTGAACTTCAAGCACACCATTGACCGACTTAGACCAATTACTGACCCCCAGTTTTATGACTCACTCTAGTGAGGATCGAGGATAAGGTCCAAAAAGGCAGTGCATTGTTCATCTTGTGGATAAAAGCAACAAACTTTTTTGTATTCAAGAAAAACATATTTTAAAACTTTTCAGTGAGAGGCATCACTTAATTCATTTGGGAACATAACTTAAAAATTTATTGAAAATGTGCCGTAAACGCGGTACTTTTTCTTTTAGTTCGACCATTTGTGCGGATTTTTTGGGCTATAAACAGACATGTTTAGGCGATAGCTAGCATTTCTTGTCAATAATCTGCATTATCGGCGATCGTCAATCTTGTTTTCACATGTATTTCACTTTAAATTGTGCAAATAGCGTCTATTTCTATAATTTTTACAACGTATTTCTATTTTGTATCACTTGTAATTTAATGTCCGTTATTTCTACCACTGTGGTAATTTAATGTCTGTTGTAATGTTTCTCTGTGAAGAGCTTCCAGTTAGTCATGATCTGTCTGATCAGTGTACGGTCAGGGTCAAGTTTATACTGACACACAGTAATAGTGACCAAGTCCTCAATGGTAAGAAAGAGATGGTTAACTGGAATCGGAATCCAGCCGTCATCCCAGCGTCTTGGCCACAAATGTTACTTTTCATGACCTTTAGTAGTAAGTAAGTAAGTAAGTATATCCTTTATTGAGAAGCACTAGCAAACGCACAGCATAGGCTACATAGGTTTACCAAAGCATCATGATTTTCATGAGATATCTCCATAATGCAGCCTAAGGGCCAGGATTAAGACTTTCGGGGGCCCTAAGCCAAGGGCCGGGTTAAGACATCCGGGGGCCCTAACCGGAAAGCCATGCAAAAATTTTTTTCCCAGATTTGGAGATAAACCATTGTTTATTACTTTGAAAAATTTCAAATGACTTTTTTTTTGCTTTTCCGTCTTTTTTCAGAAGAAAATTGTCAAATAGGACCTTTGTACCATCTGATTTTTATATTTACTGACAGTTGGGGGCCCTCAAAACGTTTGTACCATCTGATTTTTATATTTCCTGATTTCCTGACAGTTGGGGGCCCTCAAAACGTTGTGGGGCCCTAAGCCATGGCTTATTTCCCTTATAGGTTAATCCGGCTCTGATGCAGCCTAAGTACGAGTCTCAATTGTGTATTGTGTATAGTTTCAGCACAAGATAATCTATCTTCTATTTGCCTCTAGCTGACTCACCAAAATAATTTGATTCCCGACATGTTAGCATCAGTGGCATAACAACCTAGCTGGGGGCCCTTGGACACTGCTTGGGGGCCCTTACCCATTAACGAGACTAAAGAGTGAAAATAATGAGGAAGAAGAAGGAGGAGGAACAGTCACTTAAGCTAGCCATGGCCTCCCAGAATCAGATAGCATAGAGTGCTATGACCATCCACAGTCCCCATAAATAACTAAGCAATGTGTAACACACAGAACAATTAACAAGCACAATAATTAAGAAGATGAATTGTAATCGTAAACTCAAAGTTTCTACTGTGCTACTCTAAAGCTAAGTGCAAGACATCAGCTCATTAACAAGCAGTGTCGAGCAGAGGGTTGTCCAAAGATTGATGTCCAGTGGGGGTCCAAGTCCAGTTGCCAGTGAGATTTGGCAGAGCGACTGTTAAGGCTGTCCGTCCTACAGGCCAAGTTGGATTAATTAACAGAATTCTTGCTTAAATAGAAGTTGGATTGATGAAAATAAATTCCCTGCTTAAATGGAAGTTGGAATGATGAAAAGATATTGCAGTGTAAGTAGTATACCCCGCAGCCGATCGAGTCGATCGATCGAGTCGATCGTAAACTCGGCCAAGTCGAGTCGATCGAAAAATCGTCGACTCGATCGACTCGCCGATCGAGTCGATCGTAAACTCGGCCAAGTCGAGTCGATCGTTGTTTCCTCGACTCCACTCGACTCAGAAATATTTTACTTACTTTTTTTCACAAAATGACAGACCTTATGATAATAATGACGTGATTCTGTGTAAACACACAACTACCGTATGAACCTTATATTATGAAGTTCAGCGCTTTCTTATTAGTGGAAGTTATACAGATACTTTTTTCACAGTTTTCTGTGACAGAACCCTCCAAGAGGTTCCAAGCCTGAGTCTCTAACTAACTTCAGTAATCGTGAGCAGTTTCAAGTTTCTTGAACTAACTCTAATTATTACGAAGATTTATATAGCGCCTAAGGACAGGATATCATATACACATTACGCGTCCTCTAGTTCCTCTACTGCCGTTTGAGCTGGCACTAATTTCTGTACCTTACTGTAGAAGATTCCACTGTAGCCTAGCTGCCTACCTGATCAAGTCGACGGATTAGGCGAAGCTTAATCCTTACAAGTCAACCACAGGCACATACGATATCATTATAAAACCTGAAATGTTACTTATCAGTTCAATTACAGTTTGACAGTTTGAAGAAGAGTGTGCAATTGAAATTCATGAGTAATTTAGGTACTGGAATATAAGAATGCAACAGTCTTCAGCAATTTTGGCCATGAGACTACAGTTCAAGTCGACGAAGTCGATCGAGTCGATCGTCGTCCGAGCCAAGTCGATCGAGTCGTCGAAAGGTCGGCGAGTCGACGAAGTCGATCGAGTCGATCGTCGGCCGAGCCAAGTCGATCGTATACACTCGACTGATCGACTGCAAGATATTGCAGTGTAAGTAGAATTTGAATTCATGCAACGATTTTATGTCGGATTAATGTCGTACTACAGAATCTTCGGACTATCGAACCTTCGGACTATCGAACCTTCGGACTATCGAACCTTCGGACTATCGAGGTGTAACCCCTATTGACACACTGCTTCGTTGCAGTGGATATCAAAACCCACGCCAAAACCAATTGTTCGGAGACAAAAGAAAAACTGCTTCCTGTTACAGAGTCTGCCTGTAGTCAACCGGCGTTTCATTGTAATTGCTTTGCACGGCACTTTCATCGACATAAGCAAAGATTAGCCATCCCAGATGTTACAAGTCTCTCAGACATACTTTCCTTAGCTTGTCTTTTTTATCACCTATCGATTTGAAAGAAGAAATAATAATAATAAATAGTAATAATAATCAACAATAGAAAGTAAGGAGGTTAATAATAATAAATAAAGGAAAATTCAGCATCTTCACTGTTTATCATAATACTATACAGGCCAAATATTTATATAGTAACATTCATATTAATGATAATAGTATGTAATAGTATTGCTAAACTGCTATATGCCTCCCATTATACCAGGTCGAGTTTCCCCCAGAAAAATTAAAGAGATGAAATTTTGTAGAATATTGTGTTGGAAAACTCTCGATACTACCCCCTGTCGAAAATATTGGTGGAAAATGGCTGTTACTACCCCCCTCGAAAGAAAATCCTTGGAAAACTCTCGTTACTACCCCCTCGAAAATTCCTGGAAAATTTTGAGATCTTGTTCTTGGAAATACTCGTTACTACCCCCCCCGGTCGTCAACTTTTACAATAAGCTGGATACCCCCCCCAGAACCCTCAATTCCCCCCGACAGCAAGGGGACTAGATTAAACACTGCACAACCACAAGCATGTATAACTTCACCAACTCCTACCCCCACTCCGACCCCTCTCATCTCACCAATTAAGACCTAGAGCACACAACCATACTCTCCCACCCAAGGACAACTCTCAATTTATTCCCAGATCATTATATAAAAATATTTACTAGTTTATTCTAACATTTTCTAATGAACTTTAATTATTCATTATCACTCATGTTAGCATTTCTGCGTTTTTGTCAGATTGTTTTCTCAGGCCAAATATTTATATAGTAACATTCATATTAATGATAATAGTATGTAATAGTATTACCAAATATTATTAAATATTATTACACAACTGTATAACATGTTTAATGGCATAATTTATGTAGAACGGGTTGAACTATTGGCGCCTTTTAACTAACAGTTTCTGCTTTTTCTCTCTGTGTTGCTTTTGGTTGCATTCTCATTTGTGACTGTAGTCCAGGGTTGGGACTGGCACTTTCAGAGTACGAACAGTGACTGTTTCTGTTTTTGGAAACAGAATGTTTGAAGTAGCTGGTCCCGCTGAATGGAACTCATTACCAGAACCAATCCGAAGATCATCCTCAATTAATATTTTAAAATCTAAACTTAAAACTTATCTCTTCTCTAAGTACTAGTTACTATGACTATAGTAACCAGAGCCGGATTAACCTATAAGGGAAATAAGCCATGGCTTAGGGCCCCACAACGTTTTGAGGGCCCCCAACTGTCAGGAAATCAGGAAATATAAAAATCAGATGGTACAAACGTTTTGAGGGCCCCCAACTGTCAGTAAATATAAAAATCAGATGGTACAAAGGTCCTATTTGACAATTTTCTTCTGAAAAAAGACGGAAAAGCAAAAAAAGTCATTAGAAATTTTTCAAAGTAATAAACAATGGTTTATCTCCAAATCTGGAGAAAAAAATTTTGCATGGCTTTCCGGTTAGGCCCCCCGGATGTCTTAACCCGGCCCTTGGCTTAGGGCCCCCGAAAGTCTTAATCCGGCCCTGATTAGTAACTACATTGTAACGCGTCCTTTGAGTAAGACTCTGTTTTATTAAGGCGCGTTATAAATACAAGTTGTATTGTATTGTATTATTCTGCGTCATGGATTAATAAAGGTGTTCATTTCGGAATAAAAAGCATTAGACTTTACTTTGATTGTGTGACGTCACAATACACAGCTGCATGACGTCAAAATTCATGCTAAAGCTTTAATGCTTCTTTAATATTGTATTTTCCGTAATTCTTTCAAAAATTTTGTCTTAGGCGGTTTACTTTTGCAAGCGCGCTTGAGTTTCTTATTTAGGTTCAATTGTTTAGCATATATATATATATACCGACGATCAATAGTATAGGTGTTTCTTACAATATTGCCGCTGATTGTGGCCAGAGACGACGTTTGTTCTTCTGTAGATCTTACCACTTTCCATAAGTCATGTCGAAGAAACGATTCCAGATTATCACCTGAATCCAGAACTGACGAGCAAGCGAACGAAGACCCAGACTGTAAGTTAATCGAAGAAGTTCTTAATAGCTTGCTTTATAACTTTTTGTTGTTTAATATCTCGATTAATTGTATGAGGAAAACTTGATAAAACTAGTCAGAAATACTTATATCCAATCCTCGGCACAGACTTTTCTTGGTAAATACACGAGACGACAGTTCTTTGCATGGCTTTATAACAGCCTAAAAATATTACAATACATTATTATTACTACCCTCAATTGTAATGTAGAATTCTACACAATGACTAAGGCATAGTAACTGTAGTTACTTAAGAGACGATTGTATTTATTTCTCTTGTAGCAGTATTCCAACAAGATGACAATGCTAAACGCGTAAAACTCACTTCATTCAGAGACACAACGGTAAGCTGAACTGCATTAAAATCAAAGTCTGAAATCCTCTATGGATGTGAACTTTGTGAATTACTTCAATAGTGTGGCTTATAGACCGACATTTCCTAGGCATTTTCTCTAGTTTCAGACCTTTCTTTAGCACTTGAAAATAGTCTGTTTTTTTTTAGAAAGACAGCAATCTAAATTTAGACAATAAGTCATAATCATCCCAAAATAAGGTGGATTTAAAACTCTCCATACATATTAGTCATCGTGTTATATTAGCTATTCCTGATTGTTTTTATTAGTAGGGGCCTAGGCCTATAATTTTATATTGCGTTCGTCACGAGATTTTGAAATCGCGGCTTCCAGCGTGCTGAACGAATTCTATGTAGCTTTTTTGCAATTGTAATTGTAATCAAACATTTATAAAGCGCCACAGAGCTATTCAGAGGCGTTCCAGCCCCAAATAAATTAGACTTCAAGCATATTCGAAACAGAGGAAGAGAAAGACTGAAGAGCTCAAGCCGAAATTACTGCGAAAGATGCAACTAAGCAATACAATCTTCGGAAATATCTTATCAAAATTGGACTAAAAGGTAATTAATTCGCACTTTATGCAGTCGCCTACGGAGAGGCACTGGATGCAGTCGTAAGAGGAGAGGTTCAGGATGCAGTGATCAAAGGAGAGGCTCTGTATTCAGTCGCCTATGAAGTGGCACTCGATGCAGTCGTCAAAGAAGAGGTTCTGTATTCAGTCGCCTATGAAGTGGCACTCGATGCAGTCGTCAAAGAAGAGGTTCTGTATTCGGTCGCCTATGAAGTGGCACTCGATGCAGTCGTCAAAGAAGAGGTTCTGTATTCAGTCGCCTATGAAGTGGCACTCGATGCAGTCGTCAAAGAAGAGGTTCTGTATTCAGTCGCCTATGAAGTGGCACTCGATGCAGTCGTCAAAGAAGAGGTTCTGTATTCGTCGCCTATGAAGTGGAATGCAGTCGTTCTGTATTCGGTCGCCTATGAAGTGGCACTCGATGCAGTCGTCAAAGAAGAGGTTCTGTATTCGGTCGCCTATGAAGTGGCACTCGATGCAGTCGTCAAAGAAGAGGTTCTGTATTCAGTCGCCTATGAAGTGGCACTCGATGCAGTCGTCAAAGAAGAGGTTCTGTATTCGGTCGCCTATGAAGTGGCACTCGATGCAGTCGTCAAAGAAGAGGTTCTGTATTCAGTCGCCTATGAAGTGGCACTCGATGCAGTCGTCAAAGAAGAGGTTCTGTATTCAGTCGCCTATGAAGTGGCACTCGATGCAGTCGTCAAAGAAGAGGTTCTGTATTCAGTCGCCTATGAAGTGGCACTCGATGCAGTCGTCAAAGAAGAGGTTCTGTATTCAGTCGCCTATGAAGTGGCACTCGATGCAGTCGTCAAAGAAGAGGTTCTGTATTCAGTCGCCTATGAAGTGGCACTCGATGCAGTCGTCAAAGAAGAGGTTCTGTATTCGGTCGCCTATGAAGTGGCACTCGATGCAGTCGTCAAAGAAGAGGTTCTGTATTCAGTCGCCTATGAAGTGGCACTCGATGCAGTCGTCAAAGAAGAGGTTCTGTATTCGGTCGCCTATGAAGTGGCACTCGATGCAGTCGTCAAAGAATGGGTTCTGTATTCAGTCGCCTATGAAGTGGCACTCGATGCAGTCGTCAAAGAAGAGGTTCTGTATTCGGTCGCCTATGAAGTGGTTCTGTACTCGACTGCAGTCGTCAAAGAAGAGGTTCTGTATTCAGTCGCCTATGAAGTGGCACTGGCTGCAGTCGTCAAAGAAGAGGTTCTGTATTCAGTCGCCTATGAAGTGGCACTCGATGCAGTCGTCAAAGAATAGGAAATCCAGGTGAAATTCTATTTCGGGAATTTAGGTGGGGAATTCACTAGGCACCCGAAAAGCCGGGTTCACTAAAAAGCACCGCTTAAACGTAGGCTGTACTTAAATTCTGACCTACCATAAAGATAAATTCAAATAATTTATAGGAAGTTTAATTACATCCAAACAAGAAAATAGACCAAGAAAATAGACGCTTTTGCACAATTTAAAGTGAAATAAATTATGTGAAAACAATCCTTAATTGACGATTAGATCGCCGATAATGCAGATTATGGACAAGAAATGCTAGCTATCGCCTAAACATGTCTGTTTATAGCCCAAAATATCCGCACAAATGGTCGCACTAGTAGAAAAAGTACCGCGTTTACGGCAGATTATCAATATTTTTTAAGTTATGTTCCCAATTAAATGAATTAAGTGATGCCTCTCGCTGAAAAGTCTTAAAATATGTTTTTCTTGAATACAAAAAAGTTTGTTGCTTTTATCCACAGTTTGAACAATGCACGAAGCTATCGTCCTCAGAGACGCGTGAACGCAGCTTGACGCAAGGAATCTATTGCAGAGAACTATACGTTAGCTAAAGAACTTTGAAAAATGAATGTGTTGGAGGATTTCAGCAACTGAGCCTGACACAACAAGTTATATACTTCCGCCGTTTTATTAACAGAAAAACGCATTCAGCGCAAGAACAGTTTACTAAGTAATTTACATTATAATTATTAAAACAGAACATGTTGCATAATTAATAAGCACAACACTGAAACTAAAACAGTCGTCGAAATAAAAAAATCGATCTCGAAACCCGAGCAGGGCATCTGCTTATTGACGAGCGCTGCATCACGTCAGAAGGATTGTCAAGAGCAAAGACAGCACGTACAGAACAGCACCTGGAGAGAGAGAGAGACAAAGAGAGAGAGACAAAGAGAGAGAGAGAGACTGACAGACAGACAGACAAACAGAAAGACAATCAGACAGACAGAGAGACAGACGAGAGACAGAGAGAAATTGAAAAGCAGTGGAAATTAGGGCAGGAATTCCGCAAAATGAAAGTACATTATTTCTCTAAATGTCGGGCGCCCGTGTAACACAAGTTTCAGTTTAAAACTCAACAGCCGTTATTTATTTATTTATACATGGATATTTACATAATGCCTTGTCGAAGTGGAACGTCTCCAAGACAGAAAAACGTAAACAAAATACTGTGGCTGCGAGAACTCAACAGAATCAATTGCACTGTAAGAAACTTAAGAAAGCAATCAGTAAAGAAAAAGTTACAATGATATCTATGGCTAGACATCATTGTAGCCTTTGCAAAGTGTCTTCAATGTAATGTTTGAAACAGCAGACATGATAATGTGGTCACAATGCTCATAGACAAATTGTCTGGTCATAAAAGAACCATTGAGACTCACAGCCCAAAATTAATGTGGCCAATGAGAAATACATGTCTGCCATCTTTATCCAACAACATTTCGTCACACTTATCTTAAGGGTATAACTAGAATCAAACAGAACCTTCTGACCAAGCAAAATCAAACCCAAATGGTAACCAAACTGGCACAGAAACTAAGAACTAAACCAACCCAATCACATACTATAACTAAACACACAAATGCAATAGCATTGAACCCCAATCACAGTTGTGATAGCAAACGAAAAAGTCACATTCAGACTTGTGAAGCCGAATATGATGAAAGCACAAAACACAAAAAACATTAACAGAGCTCACTTAATCCAGTTATAACTTCTACAGTTAAAATCCAATTTCTCGTACCAGCAGCTATTTAATGTACAGTATCCAAAAGTTCTTACGAATGGTCCAGATTAAAACTTTCAGACCAAACACAAAAATGATCCCACCAATAAGAACATAAGAAAGTAGGTGGCACAGCTACACTAGCTGTAACTCCAAATTATCACACTCCACATACTGTAACATTGTGCTGTGTAATCCGCATTTGTAACAAGCTGTAAACTTAGGAAAAAACAGTACATGTTCTGGTAAGACAGCCATGCCAAAAGTTAACTACAGTTAACTTTTACGCATGACTGTAACAGTGCACCATGCATCTGTAACAAGTCAGAAATGTAATTCATCCCAATTTTCTCAAAACCTAAACTTTCTTTGTAACTTTTCAAGAGTATAACACAGAAAATTAAATTGGGCAGCATTAGGAGCAGTATACATGTACCTGACGCTATATATATATAAATTACATTTTAATATATATGTATATAATATGATGCTATATATATATATATGTATATATAATTAGCACTTTTAAGAGCCTATCCAATACTTGGTAACTCAATCAGCTCTCGAGTTACATGCAACTATAACACCGTAACTCAATCTGGCAATATGTCAAGAATGCAGTGCAGTATAACTTGTGTGACCACATGGAACAGTACAGTAACTCTAAGTAACTCTAGTATCATGTAATGTTAGTAACATGTAACTCAACACTGCCAATTTACCATAGCTGTAACCTATCAAGATATTACTGTTGCTTGAATTACAAGATAATATTAATCATTAATTAAAATGTTATTATAAATCATAATAATAATAGTAAAAATATTAACAATAGCCATTACAGACCAAGAATCTTCCTAATATAATTTGTACACCATAGGGACAATCCTTTGGGTACAAAAATATAATATTGAACAGAAAATAACAGCAAAATTACTAACTAAACTTAACCTAACACAAACGGTGAATTTAGATGTATCACAATTACATTCAGCTGTAATTTCATAATGTGCTTTTGTCGTCATAATGCGGTACTGAAACAGCTACAAAAACCGCACTATAACAAGTGTCCGGTATCTTAATTATAAAATAATTATTACAATTAAACAATAAAACATCCAAACAGGCAATCAACTTGATGCTCAAAAGATTCTTGGTAAAATTACATTATGCCTGGTAATGTCTAAGTCCAAGGATGTTAAAGATTTGCTGAAGAACTGGACACTGATGTTAGTTTATTTGTCAAATTCTTCTGTCCTGCTTTTCTTTGAACTTTCTTCTACAGAAAAACAAAAGCAAATACAATCTACAATTCTCTAATTTCACAGTGGGTCTAACCATAACCACAAACTCCCAATTACTAAAGCGGTATTTAGAAGCGAAGCACGAGGCAGCTTATTTACATGTGCTACAGCAAGTTAGAGGGGTTCAATCAATCAATCAATCAATTTCGTTTATTCACAACACCAAGCAGACAGGTCGCAACTTGTTACAGGTAACAGATAGGAAGAAATGTCTAAGCTCTGACAGTTAGTTATTAAATGGGTTGAGATAGCAAATATTATCTCTGCGGTACTGATTGTCCAGAAATACTGTGGGGAGTATATGAACCGGTTGCTGGGAGACCAGAGTGATTATTACATTCTGACAAGGAAAGCCAGATAATATGTAGCTTCTCTTACCTTTCCATACCAAACCTTATCTTTTCTAACTTTACCTTTTAGTTAAGGTACATTTTAATGTAATGTAAAATAAGTAAGTACTGACATACATTTATATTAAATGTGACTGCATGACTTTACGTTACGGCAACTACCATTACTTATATGACATCATGTTAAATTACACTAACATTTAAAATTAAGTTATGCCAGCAGAGGAGGAATTGTAATCGTAAACTTTTAAAGAGCCACTCGAAAGCCAAGTACAGGGCACCAGCTTATTCAAGAGCACTGCTTCAAGTCAGAGGGGTTCCAAAGGGTATTTAGACGAAGGCCCAAGTCCGATTGCCAGAGGGTGTGGTGTAACTGTTAAGGTTGGTGTCGTTTAGGGTGACAAAATTTTGGAAGGTGGAGGATCAGATGAGTCAGGGTAAGAATTCTTGAAGAGGTGAGACCAGTTTGAGTGAAAAGCCCGAGGGTGATGGATGGAGAAGCCTGAGACAGATGATGGTGGGTGATTGGCAGTGATGGTGGAGTAACCGAAACAGTGCGGAATTCACAGGAATCCATCAATCAGGAGGAAAGACCGAGATACCTTCGTTACTGGGAACTGAATCGGCTGCATGGTGCCGTTTAACAGATGTGTTCCGGGACAATTTTTCCATGTCGAGCACACGGAAGATCTGGCAGAATGCCAACCGACGAAGAATACCCTTCACAAGAAAATAACAAACATAATCAGAAATACTTATAATATCCTATATACTTGTCTAGATATGTACACACGCCTGAGTAAAGTAAGGTATTGAAAGGTGACAAAGAGTATTGTAATTTATGGGGCAAATGTAAAGAAAGTGAGGCAAGGAAATGTAAGTTACCATAACTAATGAAAGGTAAGGTTAGCAAAGGTAAAAGAAAAGTAATCAAAGCCTTCAAAGGTTAGTTGAGGAAAAGCTAATGTTATAAATTGAAATCTAATCTGTAGCATTGGTGCCTCAATGTCTATCTGGTCAACTACCCCCATGAGTGCCACTCTCCCTGCCTCGGATCCGTCCCTCAGTGCTTCATACCTTCCTTCATCCATCAGTGCCATAGTGCCTATTTCCCTGCACACCCTCTGGGGTGGGCAGGAATATGCCTATATCAGTGGGGATATTGAACCTGGGCCATTGTCGTGAGGTCCTCTTTCTCCTGTTTGGTCATGCTTCCTGCTGCATCTGTTGGTTCCTTTTCACATGGATCCATCAGACCAGTACCACCTACACCCAAAAAAACAAATCTCATTAAATCTAATATTAATTTACCATAACAACCAAAATGAAAAAGATCACTATACCCATCCATCCATCCATCCTTTAACCCTTTCGCCCCTGAGCTCCCATTAGCGGAAGTGAGATAACCCTACATCCCTGTGCGAAAACGCCCATAACCCTGAGCTCCTGGGCTAAAATCACTAACTTCAGAATGCATGTAAACTGAAATTTTACTGTCTCTGATGAGAAGTCTGATATATAAGTAAAAGTTTCTGATAGCTAGCTAATGTTTTAGCGCATTCAAATTTCACTTTACTGCACCCATCATCGATAGAAACATCACGAGTAGCCTATCACTCACATGCGCAGCATGCTTGCCGTAGAAACGTTCCCATAACTTTCTGTTTCCACTGATTCATCTCCACTGCTATCACTGGCCACAATCCTTTCTCTCGCCTGTCCAAGGGACAGGGTATACCGTTTTCCACCAAATGTTTTCTTCGCAAAAGTTGTTTCATTCGAACTGCTAGATGCTTGCGTTTCGGCATTTTCAACGGCTATGGTCGTGTTTATTTATGCTACTGAACTGCAAGAAACTCACTTGACATTGACCTTCAAGTGACGTAATAACACTAAAAGTACGTCACTTCCTGTCTGAGTCAATGCTGGAATTGAAATAAACATACCTAATTACCATAGCCGATTTACAGGCCTTACGGGGATAAAATATAGACGCGATGCCGAAATATCGGCCTTACGGGTATTTGATAAGTTCAACGTAGCCAGTTTATCGGCCTTACGGGAATACGATAAAGAACGTCAAGCCGATATTTCGGCCTTACGGGGCAAGAGGGTTAAATTATTCATCCATTCACCTGTCCACCCATCAACCCATGCATGCATATACTTCATCCATTCATCTTGTGCTTCCATCTACCCAGGCATCCATCCATCAGTCTGTGCATCAAATCCAAAGTTATTTTGTAGTGATGCAATCCTGCTCGATCCAATTTTATTATTATAACATGCATTATTAAAACGTTTGTATGCTTTCATATACTGTTAATTACTAATTAGAAACAGATGCCTTGTACAAGACAGCAGCATTTCAATTCCTGTTAAACTTGTTATCATCTGTTAGTACTATATCTTATAATCTTACTGTGCACTTGTCAGTTTGAATTAATAAACGAATATTATTATTATTATTAAGGCTTCTTGTTAAGGTTAGCTTAATGATCAAATTTATTGCAGAAGCATACCCGGGAGCAGAAGTCCAGCCGAGACGCATTCGAGGACGCGACGGAATGCCTCTCCAGGGCTAAGGGAATGACCCGCACTGTTGATACACTTCTCGACCAACAACTCCAGTGCCTGAAATTTAGAAATTAACACCACCAGCTACAAAATCAAAATGGCCCAGTCTAACTTTCGTCATTATTTACTCCTTCCATCTATCCATCGATATCCATTCATCTGTCCACACTCCACATAGCTGTCCCTCCATATGTATGTCCAATTGTCCATACATACCTCTATTAATCTATCTTTTTTCCTTCAAGCAATTCGTCTCTGCAAACCATCCAAGTTACTAAATACCCACCTATGCATCCATGAATGGAAGCTGTCCATCATACTGGAAAACCATCCACACCACCCATCCCATCCACCAAATTGACCACTTACCCTACCTGTTTCAAACTTGATAATCACCATCTTTACGCTTCTTTCTGCCAACTCCGTGCATATCCAGGCCATGTTCTACATGACCTACTGCCCCATTTAAAACTGTAGTATACTCGCCAAGCCCATGAAACCCTGACAGAATTCTACCTGTTGCAGACAGTCTGGCATGCAACATTTATTATTATTACTCGTGATTAAAACTGATTATATACCTCAGAATGTACACCAAAATGAGGTTAGCAATTGGTTCAATAAAGAATATACTCACCTACTTACTTAACTATTTCATTTCTATTAAATTTACAGATGAACACAGGTGGAGTTCGCACCCATTCTGGAAGAGGGCGCCAGGTTGACTCACGTTGACACAAGTCACGAAGAACGCGGATTACGATGACGCATGACTGAAATCCACTGGCCCTAGCCTAGAAAGAGAGTCATGTAACTATCAGTGTCACCATCACAATAATGACTCTCAGAGGTCATTTTCCAAGGTGCTATACAAATTCTCAAAACCATACACACTGGGTAAATACATAATTATCAAGGTCATCATCATTAACATTGTTCACTATAAATACTAAAAAACATACATACCGGGTAAATAATTATTTATCATGGTCATTGTTCACTGTCATCATTGTTATCACCTACCATATCATTACCACCTTTTCAAAAACAAGAATGCATACAGGTCCACTTTCCACCACTATTTCCACACCTGTCAGACACTCACACACATTAATCACCATCTCCCTATCACCCTCCATCTCACATATAACAATTAAATTACTTAAACACCCACATAAGCAGCAGCATCATCTTCACCACATCCAATACCACAACAAACAATCTTTACTAATGATCCAACATTCTCCCTTCATCTGCAATATTGTAGGCCATTCGCCACCACACCCATGAGTCATTAATTCATCCACCCATGATTGACCAATTCACCATTTTTCACCAATTTATTCATTCACAAATTCACCCATTATTCACCATTTCACCGACAATCCACCAACTGACCCATGGATCAGGAACCATTAATCCTCTCATCACCATGCTACCCAACACTCACCCGTTCAATGGTCTCAGTGGAAAGTCCACTAAATTTCAACCACCAAAGTCACGATATAAAAAGTGGCAAAAGTTTCAATGGGAACAAGTTTCCTTAGCAACAACAGCAGCAAAAGGAAAGGTTGAATTTTCAGAATATAACTTCCCAGCAAGCCTTACATTTCTTCTGCTAAATTTCACCCTGTTTGCTAAAACAGAAATATTAGCAAGAAGCCTTAGAATTTCTCTTTTTTGCAAAGTAATACATGAAATTTACTATATTGTCTGTAAATATTTAAATTCATATTTACTGACAGTCATTATTAATTATAAAATAGTTGGGCATTTGGCGCCAAGTCTTAGAATTTTATTTTTTGCAAAGTAATAAATGAAATTTACTACATTGTTAAGTTTAAATTCATATTTACTGAAACAGTAATTGTTAATTATAGCTGGGCATTTGGCACAACGTCTTAGAATTTATTTTCATGCAGTAACATTTAAAGTTGCAGATAAAGTTAAATTTTGTTATGCTGCAGCCAATTCTGCTGGGGGACTTGTTTACAGCACAGACGTTGTGTGGCAAATTTTTGTACAATCATAATCGAATAAGGAAACAATGCCTTTGAGAAACAGCTAAAGTGAAAGTGCTTGGCAATACAAAACAAAATGGCTTTCAACCGCTGACTAAATAAGGAGGTAACAAGTATTCAAAGGTTGGTCACATGAATCTTTGAAAAAGATAAAATGTTGTAATTTTAATAAGTGCCACAATTTATTAGATTTCACTATGGAAAACTTTGAAGATTTCAAAAAGTTTTTAAATGAAAAAAAATGGCAATGTATCACCAGTGTTTCTTTTAATCAGCATGACGTCACACCATGTTATGCAAATGCAGTCTTTGTCGCCCAGGTATGGTCACATGGATGACATCAGTGGCACCACATTACTGTTACACTGGAAGCACCTTAAAATACTACCTTTACAACCCATATCAAGTACCACGTGATAACAAGGTTGTGTTTGTAACAAGTTCAAATTCTCGGGAGAACCCCTCGGACAAAAGGCAGCACTTGTGAATTAGCTGGTGCCACGTGCTTAGCTTCTAAATAGCGCTTTCACAATGTTGAGATTACGAAACTCTATGAAATTCTGAAACTAAATTAACTTTTAGATTCAATGTCTCCATATTATGTCATATTAAAATTTGTATTAGTTACTGTGTATGATGACAGTATTTAAACTAATTTAAATTTATCAGAAAATTTTCTACAAAATATTATCAGAAAGAGATTTATGATGCAAAGCATTATAAGAAACCAAAGTGCAAACATTCTTTTGAAAATTTCAACCTAATTTAAATTCTGATTAATAATTAATTGAATAAATCAGTTTTTCACCTGGTGAAATAATATTAACTGGCTATTCAGTTATGTAATTGAAATAGGTTTAGAAAACTTTAATATTAAATGTTCAATTCAACAATTTAATTAATTTCAAATTAATTTAAATTAAATGTTTCACATAATCAAAATTTGTTAACTAGTTGCTTAATTGTGACAAGCTGATACAATTTTAATCGCAGCAGTTTAAAAGGCTGGGAAGGAGCCCCCAAGACAACAAATTTCAACTTGGTGGAAAGTGAATACTCTCAAACCTGAAACCATTTAGCGTGTCGCAGGAGCGCCAGCGCTTCAAGGCATTTCTGCCTGTCCAATACGTCAGGTGGGTCGGCCACTGGAACTACACTTTCTAGAACACAATGCATCAGCATGGAACCAGTCTGTTGGCGAGGAACCAGCGTGTCTGGCATGTTGCCAACAGCCACTGGACCGTTGCCAAAAACACCACATAGACAAGATATTAATAATAGCGCATTCAAGAAAGGTTAATGCAACAGATAAGGCAAATTAACTAAAGCAACATGGTTGTCAACTTTTGACAATTACTGTCAACTGGTTCAAATTTTTGCTAAAACTTTAACAAATCTGTGAAAATAAATCTAAACTAAGCATGAATGCTCACCATTCTGCTTTAACTTTTGGATAATTTTCATTAATTATGACAGATAAAAAGTTGCACAATCTGGTTCAGCAAGTCACAGTTTCTTTCAAATATAAAAGATCTAAAAATAAAGTTGATTTAAATGTGCTTTGGATGGAATTTTTTTATATAATCAAATATAAGAAATTGAACTTTATTAAACAATTGCTTCACCAAGTCATAAATATATGTAAATGATGAAAGAAAAAATTAAAATTTTATTTGAACATCAGTTCAAAGCCTGGTTTTAACTCTTTGAGGGAAAATATTACAGAAGTGAAAAATTTAATTCAATCAGGGATTCCATTAAATTTTAACTAGAACCATGTTTTTTAGATTACCTCAGTCACAGTAAGCCATTGGTGGAAAAACGTTGAATAGACGATAACAATCCAATCATTGGTCAAAGGCAACAAACTGATGACCTTATATTGAGCTGAATGACTTTAATTGGTCAAAGATGTCAACTTTGACCCTTTTAAGCCACTAGCCAAAATACTGGCCTCAACACCTATCAACCTATCTTAAAAAGTTTGTCAAAGTGATGTTTTCAATAAAACAGTGGTTGATCCTGTCAGCTGATGTGTCAAATTTGGCCTACTTTCAGCCATTGGTCAAATTTGACAATCTTTCAGTCATTGGTCAAATTTGACAATCTTTCAGCCATTGGTCAAATTTAAAACTTTTTCAACCATTGGTCAAATGTGATCCTCTTTCAGCCATTGGTCAAATTTAAAACGTTTCAACCATTGGTCAAATGTGACCCTCTTTCACCCATTGGTCAAATTTGACCTTCTTTCAGCCATTGGTCAAATTAAAACTTTTTCAGCCATTGGTCATATTTGAACCTCTTTCAGACATTGGTCACAATGATGACTTTACATCAGACATCGGTAAAAAATGTGTCAAACTGACCGTTGCCACACAAACACTAGTTGAACCTATCAATATACTTCAGATATAGAATTCACCTTCTTAGTTGAGTAGGTATTCCTTACAGAAAGCAAAGGTTCTCAGTGGGAATCATAGTTAAACAGAAGGCAGTGTAACATAGCAAAGCATCCCTTATGAAAAGAAATATCTATCAACTCCTGACAGTTTGAATAGTTAGCTATTGACAGTGTTAAATTTTAGCCGTATTTCAGTTGGTTAGTAACATACAGTTAACATACTATTACGTTAAATACATTGCAGTAAAAGTTTGCATGACAATAATTGTACATCAAAGAAAATGTGGACAGATCTTCTGCGTCAAATTTAAAACCTTCATTACCAGCAAAAATTTGAAATAATTATAACTTGTTTACTGCAGATAGCAAACAAAAGCATACTGTTCTGTATTACATGTAATGTAATGTGACAACATTGAGAATTTATTTTACATTACATACACTTCAATAGATGCCCATTAGTTTTGGTCAAAATAATAAATCCAAATAATGGTAATTTGTTTAACAAATTCACTTTGCCTGCATACACTGCATAAAGAAGTCCAAATTTTGAACCTGAAATAAAAGTTTTAACTTTAAGCTTCTGAAATTTTAAAATAAAAATAATGATTAGCATTGCCAGCATTTAATGCTAGAGATCCCAATTTAGGAAAATAACACTACTGGATACTCTTGGCTCTATACTCTGATGTGCAGCGATTTACTGTAAATAAAAACTTTGTCCAAACTGGTACAGGTTTAAGTTATTAAAAATGTCAAAATATACTGCAGATCTATAACTCTAAGTTTTCAAGCCAAAAATGATGAGTAAATCATTTTAAAATTTGTTATTGTAAACAGAATAGTAACTTACTATGATTTAAGTTGAAACCCGTTTAAAACAGAAAGGTTTAAATGACGCAGGAGAGAACGCACAAATGCAACAGCCGGATGAAAGTGAGTTGAAACTTAGATCAGTGGCTGATTGAATTGGTTCTAAATCATCATTTTCAAAACATAGCATACAGCAAGAACGAAAACGATGACAGCAGAAGCGAGTCTATGCACAAAACACCGCAGGGAGAAGAGTTCTGTCTCGAGCCAAAGAACCTTAGGACTAATGTTCTCAGGTCTTTGTCACAAGGTCTTCTAGAACTAAATTTGTCACCTTCCAAAACTGACATTTATAATCAATTTTAAAATATTTGCCAGTCTATCATAATTCAATTACATTATTTAACAAATATGCTCGTTGCTCAATGTTTCTGAGCCACATATTATCAGAATTGCAACAGTTACTTGAAAACTCAAATTTAAATTTCAGGTAAAAATTTCAACTTGGGTAAATCAGAAATTTGGAAAATTCTCAGTTGTTATGGTTATAAAATATATTTAAATATCAAAAGTCCAAAATTCATCATATTTAATGGAAATAGGACTGTATTAACATTTTTCAAAAATTTATATTGGTGACACAAACTTTAAAATTCTTGCCAACAAAACCCAAATTAGAGATTTACTAAATAACAAAAGTAAACATGCAAAATACATATATTTTAAGATATCTCATCAAAACGTAAATTCCGATCATCAAATTTAACATTTTGACCCATACAAGTCTGGTCAGTGAAAGCCAGTGTAATGCTACATAACGATTTGAACAAGATGTTCAAACAGATCCTCTCCAAATTGCAAAAATGCCTCTTTAATTTTAATAATTCTTCAACAGAATTTAATTTTCATCAGTTGGTAAAAGTAAAAACTTTGTTCCAAGAATATTCAAATTTGAATTTAATTCTGAACAAACTGATCAATTCTGCATGACGGCACAGAATTGACCACTTTCTAAAAATTGTTATTAGGATTTTATTCCAAACAGATATTTTCAATAGATCAGGGAATATTTATTCTAATAAAAGCACAAGTCATTTATGGATAGTTAGACTTACATCTTACTTCCTCATTAATAAACTCACGATGGAAAACCCATCATTGCATTATAATTTAACAGCAGAGAAAAATTTCAAGAAACCTCAAACTACTAATATGAACTTCAATTGTGAAAATTCCTTCACATTTCACAGAAAATCTGCCGAAACTTCGAATAGTAAAACAAACTGAAAACTTCAATTCAGCAATTGTGAAAGCAATTTTCAAGTTCTGCATTACAATACCAGCAAAATTATTGAACACTTCACAGCTAATTCACAGAAAATTATTTATATATTTCACTGAAAAAAACTTACTGCAAATTTTAAGATACTTTTAAACTATAAATCCGAAGAAATACTTGCTTCTAAATATCAGCTTGTTTCAACTGGTTTTACAAGTTGCATAACTGGCTTTGACCACAAGGAATGTAAAATGTTAATATTTGGCTCAGAATTTATAAATTGACAGGTTTTGGAAAAGCCACGGGTATCGCAATACCTAAAGGAATCAAACTTGTATGTACACAATTCACCCAATATTCCAGATACCAACTATATCAAAATACCAGTGTATCCAACTATACACAGGTATCATGATACCCCGAGGTAACAGAATATTCCTAAAACGCATACCTGTATGCTATCCCATTTTAACTAGTATATTATAACCCACAGGCAACGTCAAGAAAGTACCTGTTACAAATCTAACACCCACAGGTATTAAAATACCCATAGGTATCATAACACCAAGGATACCTCTTGATATATGAGGACCTTTAACGTGACACATCGATCATAAACAGTTTGGAATTCATTTGCTCTACAGAAACCCCTGTTTAGTTTCTTGCTGTTTCAAGTTTTGAGACCCAAAAGAACTTGCAAGACACAAAGTAAAATAACAAAATCAAAAGAATTCATTTCACACCTGGTATCGAAACATGGACCGACGTGAGCGCTTACCAAGTGGTGACAGAAGCTGTTCACGGATGATTGGTGACGTCATCATGATTATGCAGTTGGCTTTGGGTTCCTCTTCTCTTGTCACGATGCAACCGGCTTCTTCCACGCATAGGTCAACCAAGTACTTTGTGCTGGAAACAGTCTGGCACAACCAGGACCAAAGGCATCGAAATCATACTCCCATGCAGGCAATCTAATCTAATCCAATCAACCATCACTAATCTAATCATTCAAATCACTGCTAACAGCACCTCATCCCAATAATCTTCTTTTGACGAGTGAAGCAGGTGGAGAGATGTTTGAATGGTAACACACTGGCACGAAGATCAGAAGGACGTGGGTTCGATACCCGCTAGCCCCATAAGGTTGACTCAGCCTTCCACCCCTAGGGACAACTGTAAAATGAGCAGGACAGATGGATGCCTTGCAGGCTGTCATACAGTTAAATTCAACTCAGGACTGTTAAACTTGTTATCACCTGTTACTACCATATCATGTAAGCTTACTGCGTACTTGTCAGTTTGAATTAATAAACGAATATTATTATTATCTGGGAATACACCAGGAAACTCTGTGTTACAGTCTTGGACCTCGTCACATGTCGTTTCTACTGAAATTCGACAATGCCATTTATTCTCGTCAATTTGGACCCTCTTACTATAAGAGTGTTCAACTGGAAATCTAAACTGCTCCATAAGATGTACAAGAAACACTTTTAACTTAACCCTTGAATGACAAACATGTACTAAAATGTATGGGGGAAAATGCAGCTCGTCATTAAAGGGTTAAGGTGCATCTTTTAAGGTCTGTGAGGCAGCCATGCTGCAGCACTTAAAGAAGGTCCTATATACACAGATGTACATAAACAACTCCAACCATACCTTACAAACCTTCAACAGCAACTGAACTACAGAAGGAATAACTTAACGAATCACCAAACAGACTGACCACGAGATGCTTTGAAAGAGCGTCCACCACCCTGTTCAGTAAGGACCGGGTTGGCTTTTCAGCACAGAGGACCACGAGATGGACCGTGTTGTCCCCCTGCAGTAGAAGACCTTTCGCCACAAGACCAACACGCATCACTCCCTTGATCGAAGTTGTGGTACTACCATCGGCATTCCTACCAAACAATCACAGTAACCTAATCTATGTAAGATAAGCTAATATAATGCACAATATAAGCTAACCATTATCATATATAATCTTTATCTCAATCACATTTTATAATCGTAAATCTAAGCTAATCTAATCCATCATTTAAGCTAATCTGATTCATGATCAAATCTAATCTAATCCATAAACTATGCTAATCACAGTTGTATATAAACTAGATTCACCATAAAACCTAAATTTACTATATCTTGTTCACAATACTCTAATCCATAATCCAGTCTAGCCCATTGTAATCTAATCCATATAACAGGCTGATCATTGTCATAAATAATCATGATTGGTGCCTAGTATGACCGCAGTTTTCAATGTTTCTCTAACAGGCAATAATCGACGCAAATGAAATGATCGAGGCCAAATTAAAAGAACTGAGTGTTTGCCTTTCCGACAGATGTTCCGAGACCAGCTTGAGGCCTTTCTCGCAAGCCACAACTAGTGACTGAATAACTTCAAGCTGTAACATAAAATCAACACAAATGAGAGACATAAAGAAAGATTAGAAAAGAAAGACAGACACTATAACAGAAAGAATGAAAAATTTGAAAGAAAGACTGCAAAAAAGATAGCAAAAAGTACGAAATGCACGATAATTATAGAATGAAAACAGAATTAATGACGGAACAAAAGAGCAAAAGAAAGGAATAAAAAGGGTGACAGAATGCACATCTCAGAGAATGCACCTTACAGCAATTCAGAAATGTACACTGAACTCTAGCAACTGGAAACATTATTGCCAATAAACAGACTGGAAGAGTTTTACAGACCTGTGTAGCTAACAGTGTGGGTTTCAGGAAGAGAATACCACAAACATAATGCTGTAGAGTTCTAAACTATGAGATCACCAGTTGTAAGTACAATAAAATACAACAGAACTGTAATATGAGAATGACCTTCTTACATAGTTCAGAAGTGCACACTAAAGCCAAGCAACCATCAAGACCAAGACTGGAAGAGTTGCAAACATGAGGAGGCATAGTTCCACATGGAGGGACCAGCAACTTAAATGAACACCAGCAAAAGATTAGACGTGTACCACGGACAAAATATTTTCCAGCAGCTACTGATCAAAGTAAGAGTTGCAAGGTGTGACCATGGAAAACAAGTAGGATGATCACCGGTCTAACACCAGACAAATACCACGAACAGTAAACCTCGCACAAGATGCTGATCAAACAGAGGAACAAAGTTACAGGGTATATAATCAGAGATGTTGGATATGATGACAAGAAAATCACATTTGTTTTGCACTAAAAAGTGTCAAGGAGATAAGCTTAGAAATCGGAAGTCAGTTCAAAGAACAAATAGCTGGTGTGATATGATCTCAGTAAGAACACCCAAGCCACAGTTGCAATTGTTGAAGTTATAAGGCTATCCTGCCTGGCTCTTCCTAGCATTGTTCATGGACCTATGCCCTTACACTCACAGCCCTACCTGGGTTTCAGTGGGATAGATGCTGTTGTGTTTGGCCATAACGTGGCGATCATTAAAGCTATCAGGTCTCCTGCCCGGCTAAGAAAAAAACAAAACACATTATTATTCATTTTATCATTGTTTTATTCTTTAACCCAAAGCAGAAATGATCCCATATGAATGAAAAGGCACATTCAGGGATAGAAAAGTAACTTGAGATTGGATCATTAAGCTTCCTGACTTATGCCCCAGGAGGAGAATCTTGAACTTCATGTTCTCATGGGAGCATGTCCCTCACGGTGGCACGACAAAAGAGCGACCGACAAAAGAGCGACGACAAAAGAGACCGACATAAGAGCGACCGACATAAGAGTGATGTTGACACATGCCATGTACTTTTAAAATTATAAATCAAAGCAACCAGAAGGATTAATCCTAGTGCAATTTATTCAACAAAGTGCTATGAAGAAAAGAGAATTTAATACAAAATAAATGTTGAATTTAATACTAATGCCTACTGTTCAACGAAAAGTATAAAATATGCGAAGTTCAATTCTAAAACGTCTATGAAGAAAAGAGAATTTAATGGCTAAATAAATGTCTGAATTTAATACTGATACTGTTCAACGAAAAGTCTAAAAACGTTCTAAAACGTTCATGTTGATTACTGAGTCAACTAGAAAAGTTACGGGTCAAGATTATGTGCAACGCCGCAGAGGTATTCCATCAAAATAGTGTTAATGCTAATTGTTTAAATTTAACTCCAATTTTGCACTTAACCCCATAGAACTATAGGCCATAACATGCTAATTGTTTAAATTGGCCCTTTTGCTTGTCGTCCCCTTATAACAGATTGCACTCTTATGACTGACCTCTTTTGTGACACAACTATTCCCTCATATAATATGACAACGAGAGAATTCTGGCAGCTTGGCCAGTGCAGTTGAGGATAGACTGAAGTGGATGCACTCTGAAATTTAGCGACCCTGCAAGAATGGAAGTACAGTTATACTCAAAATCAGAATAAATGAATGGTCCTGCTGCACTAAACAACAGATTGCACCGAATGAGCCATATCTGATACAACTGATAATAGCAGGACCAGCACAGAGAATTCACAAGGTCAGCCATGGATAGTATTAAATGAGTGATTACTGTAAATTGCTTAAAGACAACCAAAGTTTAGTCACTCTAAGCACATGACTTAGTGTTACAACAGCGAGATAGATAAGCAAACAGACTGGTATAGCTTTTCCCAGCAGCTGACACTCCATCCAGGTAAAACGCTCCAAGAAAGGATCCTTCTTCGTAGCGTCTCTGCTCACATTCCAATCTATGAGAACCAAGACATGAAAGTTAATAACAGAAATGTAGGAAGAAAAAGAATGATATTCCACAATCATTACTTAATCTAAGGTAATAACATATAGCACTGTAATCATGTATGTAAAAAATGACCATATTCAAAAACCAATTGCATAACCACTTTGGAGGTGAGGTGAAGCATCAACTGTAGTACGTTTCAGGCCTAGGAGGGGGGGCCACCGGGGCCATTTGGCCCCAGGCCTCACATATAAAGGGCCTTGCAAGTGTTGAAAATCTAAAGAGAATGAATGACGGAATTTCTGAATTACGGAATTATTGTTTGAAATGGGGAATTGTCGGAATTAACTGGTGATATTCATTGAAATGTAAGCGTTATACAAATTCTAATTATTTGGCCAGCGTGGTAATTGCAAACAAAATCAAATTTTTCTTAAATCTGGCATAGTTGTAAAATTGAAAAGTTGTCAACACTCAACAGTGTAACACTTTATGGGAACTCGTGACATCGTAAGTCGTAGGACATAAGTCAAACACTCAAACCTAAATAATGTTTTAATATGAATATATTGTTCTTATCATCCAATTCGCTGTGGATAGTGTAGTACACATACACTGTACTATTCTTACTTTTTTAGTCTCTTAGAGCGGTGGTGTAGCCGGGATTTGGAGTTTGGGGGCAGTGTAGAAAATGAATGGGGCGGTGGACGAAAAAGCGGAACGATTTCACGAGTTAATTTGTTTTTAACTTATGAAATGGATATTTAATCTACCTGAAAGTGTAGTGTTTAACATTCAATATCAGTCAATTTAGACAAAATTGACCAAGCTGGTTCTAAATTTTATTGAAAAAATAGCATTAGCGATAAATTCGTGGCTTTGAAGATGCGAAGGATGTCATACCCCACCTGAGTTTTCCAAAGGGTTGAAAAGTACTTCAAAATTAGTTGCTAAACATGGAAATCTGTCCTAGAGTTAACAAAGTGTGACTTAAGATAGCTTGAAACTGTTTCTTGAGTTGTTTGTGCAGGAATCTATCACTTATCTTTAATGGTAGACTTTCCAACAGTGCTTATGTATAATGGTAGAAGTACTGGGAAATCAATATTCAGCTCATTTATAAAGTGCCTCTTCAACTGTTTCTCAGAGTTGTCTGTGTAGGAAGAGTACTTATGTCTAATGGTAGACTATTCCAACAGGATGGTCCAATACAGAAGATGTGTCTGCATCATTGCATGGAAAAGCAGGATTTTTTGGTCCAATGCTTCCAACCCTGTGATTCAACTATACTTAAAATATACAGGTCTTAAGTTTAGACCTGAATGACACTAAAGAACTAACAGAATGGACCAAATACAACAGCGTCAAAGGAGTGACGAGAGCGGTAGCAAGATGTTCACTGACTTCCACTTATCTTCCAGGTGGACTTTAAAAGATGAGGTTGTCTTTTTCTCCAATCCTCCTGACTTTGAGTTTGAGTCGGCCTTAATACTAGGGTCGACCTTAATCCTAGGGTCGACTTTCTTCTACAGAAACCAATAGAAATGAATACAATTAAACATCTTCTTTATATCATGCAATGTTATAACATAAAAACTGATGCAACATGGACATGACACCCAAAATACAATCACCTATTCAAAATCTACTAATCTAACCAAAAACTGCAACTATATTTAATCTAACCCCATAAACTAACATCAACCATAGCATGATCTAAGTAAGTAAGTATATTCAATCCCACTGCATTTCCGCATGTACATAAAATAAGACAAAACATATCTTTTGATATAACATCTGAACTAATGGCAATCCCACTCTAATAAAACCCCAAGAGATAATAGAAAACCCACCCTAATATACCCAACAGATAGCAGCAGTTCAGCAATCCTACCATAATCTGAACCAGGGTATGACTAACCTTGTACATGAACCGATGTCGTTTACCCTTTGTATGCATAATCTTTGCAAAAGGATCTGTGAATTTACAATCGCACAGCTTGCAGAAGAAACTGCTTGCAATTCCATGCTCATTATATATGTCCTCAACAAATTCCACACCTAAAACATCACCAGAAAGGAAGATTTTACAAAACAGATGAAAATTAAAGAAATAAAGCAAAACGTTACATGACTCAATGATGAAACAGAAGAGACAAAGAATAATAAAAATAAATCAACATTTAAAAAATTGACAAAAATTTAAAACATATGGAAAAATTCAAAGTAAAAGAGTAAAAATGAACCCGGTTTTATACTTTTGAAAATGTTTTGTTTCAAATCTTGATGGTACTTGATCACTCAAGTATATTATAAGTAAAGATAAAAATATTAACAATGATGTTAATTAGTGAATGACTTACCAACTGGCTGAATGTCAGAACTAGAACCATCAGAATCTGTAAAGTAAGAACAAAAACAAATAAATTGATAGATTGGAGGCATTAATTGACACTTATCCAACAAAAAGATATAAAAATAATGTAACTATAACATAAGCTGCAAACGTTTTCTGCTCAAGTGGTGAAAAGAACAACCCAGAAGCGGTCAGCAAACCGCTACGTGCCAGGTTGTTCCCTTACCATTAGAATAATTTCAGATGAGCAAATGATTTGCCTATACAAATGAATATATAGGCCACAGAAAATCGATACACAAATTTAACAAACAAATCTAAAGTTCACAGAACGGTTGAGTCCTTTATAGTCAAACAATAGTCACACAAATTGAACAGATAATGCCTTAATATTATTTCTGAAATGTTTTAAATATAATGTATAGTTTGCAAAAGTAGCAGGAAGACAGTCCCAGCATTTGATAGAAACAATTCTACAGTAGTACATGCCCTCCACAGCTACATTCAGTTGAAGTTCTCGTGTTATAACTGAATAACAAGACCTTGGAGAAAGCAGTCCTCAATCAGTGAAGGCAGAAGTTTACTGTGCTAGCAATAAACGAATAAGACAAGTTGAAACCTGTTAACAGTGCTCAGCCAACTTTAATTTTAATACGTTATCCAAATGATGGTTTGGTACTGAGCAACCGGGGTCTGCTTCTGTAAGAGTACAAAGCAAACCAATCCAGGTGGTCATTTGAACCCCAGCCAATGTTACAATAAAATAAAAACGGAAAACAAAGAATAATGCAACAAAAATAATACAAAGTGACTACTTATTAAATATAGCAAACAGAAAAACACACATCTTTTACATTATAACATGGACCAAGACAAGCCATTCTGTGAGTACATGATATTCTCAATTCTTGTAATTCTGAGGGATCACATGTACATTGGGTTTAAAAAACATTTATTACCGATTATTATTTATTTATTGGCAACAACATTTTAAGATTAACATAGTGCCTTTTAAGAACCGTAACACAGAACTCACCCTCAGCATCACTCCGGTTGCCCCTTTCATCATGTGACCTTTGACCAGAATTGCTCACTGAATAATCAAAAAACAAAAATTTTCAAATCCAAATATAAAGTAAAAAAACGTTAACCAAAACATCTAATCCTATAACTCCAATGGCATCTTTTAATAATGCAGGAGACAGCAGTTGGTGGATCAGTATGGCCTACTGATCTAACAAATGAAAATTAAACAAATAAAAGATAAATAAATTTCAGTCTGGATCTGGCAGTGCCAGTTAGAGAATGCCTCTGGCTACAGTTTGGTGCCTCACCTCAGGTTTGGCTGGCCGTGGAAATCCTCGCTCTGCATCTCGAAGTGAAGTACCTTACTTAAGATCTGTGTGTTGTTTCGCTAGGGACTCAGCATACGCCTTTCACAAGCATTTGAACACTGTTCTTTGTCACCAGAGTTGGCCTAGGATCGCCTCTGGGTTGGCATCTTGGAGGGTGCTATACAAGTCCTCTGAATGAATGAATGAGTGAATGACCTATGCTTCAGTTGATTCCAGATCAGCGTGAAAAGCCCCCGAATGATAAAACAAGACTTTGGAATAGAATCAGTTATTTGCTAACATATTAGGCGAAATGCAGTTGAAGACTTCAGCGTTGAATCACTGTGATTCAGAGTTGAGTTTTTACCCGCAACCATCACACTTTTTGAGACTTCTGATGCAGTGGTTCCCACGTCAGAACTTGAACCGGGCATTGTTGGCGATGACATCGCTGGTTTCGCATGCAGCTTTAAAAACTAAACAGATAGCAGCATACCGTGCAGTGTCATATGGGTACAGAGAGCACTCCTTAATCCTTATAGGTTTATAGCATTTTATATGCTTACTTACAAAACCAGAAGATTGGAACTGTTGCTATCATTGTGCTTTCTCCTCTGTCAGCCCTTCTTCTTAGAACAGTCTGCCATTGCATATACAGCATAAACGTAAGCACGTCTTGATATATATATATCATCATATCTTCGTCATCAAAGATGTCATGTCTCAAGTCATGCACAGGTAAAGAGAAACAGTATAACCACACCTCTATAACTTACTTTACGTACCACTCTACTCTACTTTAGCTCAAACCTCTACTCTAGCGACCTCTGCTCTAATTCATCATACCCAAAATAATTTTAGCTTCACCTACCCTACCGTAATTGCCAAACATGAAACTGAAAGTAATCTCCGCTGATAATTATATCAGTTAAAGTCAACCTACCTACCTTGTCAAAACAAAACTGAAATAGTCTGAAATTTCTACTTGTACCATCATTTTAATCAACCTACTTTAACTGTAGAAAATGAAACTGAAAGAAATCTGGGAGTTCCACCAACCCTTTGGTGCCTGGAGCTGCGTAGATGAGCAGCGTACATGTCAGCACTGGTGCACGTCACACTGCAGACATCACAGTGCAGTGGGACACGGTAGGTCGACCCTGGCGTTGACTTTGAACTCGCCTCCTTTCTCTTATGTTTCTGACCATCCAAGTGTTCACGATATGCCTGAAAATTCACTCTTCATTAATTGCAATTTATTAAATAACATGACCTGGTTACAATAGTTATGGTTATTATAACTATCTCTTATGAGGTGCAGAGTAATGCAAATCTGAGGTGTGGAGATATGCAAATCTTAGGCACAGATAATGTGCATAGCTGAGGCAAGGAGAAATGGGAATCTGCGGTGCGAATTTGAGACTGTTAACCAGCCTACCATCCTATCACCACGTTGAGGTGTGAGTCGGCAGGGGCACTTTTCATTAATACATTGTAATTACGACAATTTATATAGCATCGTCAGTAGCAAGCACTAGGATGCAGCTAACTTCTAGAATACATTGCCAACTCCATATCACCCACCCATAAACTGCTGCATTCAGCTGCTACTGGCTTGTTGCTGGTCAATTTTAACATCAAGTGCTTTCAGCTGCTGTGCTTCTAATTGGAATCATCAACCACAAAATGCATGACTTACCATGGTGTTACCATCATTTAAATCGCATGTCAAGACTCATTATTGACTCTGTCCTTTGCATGACATCCATACCTCAGATTCAGATTTACTCAATACTGCTTTGAAGATTAAGAGCTGCAAATAAAAAAATAAGTGCATACAAGAAATTAACAAAATAAATAGAAAAATTAATAAAAATAGCAGACAATACCTGTGATCCAGCACAGCTGATTTTGCAAATATCACAGTACTGCAGCTGAAGCGATCGAGACGATGACTTTCCGGAAACGGAGGAGAGTGCCGTCTTTTCGGTCTGTCGCCCAAGCGGAACGATTGTGCTTGATGGCCCACTGGAACTCGCACCAGTACAAGTGATTGTCAGAGAGCTGCTGGCGCTGTTGGACCGTGAAGTGCAGGTGCTGCCAATGATGGTGCTTATCTTGGAGCGGCTGTACATGCTGTTGATAGAAGAGGTCATGCTGGCGCTTCCTGGCACCTCAAGACCTACTGAAGACCAGTGATGGGCAAAAGCTAACTAAAAAGGTGAAAACTTTTAGTTAAACTTAAATTTTTTAGTTAGCCTAATTTGACTGCTTGTATACTAAAATAATGAACCATTTAAGATTTAGTTTTGCAAAAATTTTCAGGGACACGCTCATTCTTCCCTACCCCCATTTTGCCCAGGCACCTTTGGCATCCTGGCACCACTTGCTAGAAAATACTGCTACTGGCCTGCCACTAAAAAAGGTTTGACACTCCTGAGCTAACCAGTAAAATGTATCCCTAGTTTTTTCAATCCTGAGAAAACATATGTCATTTGGGCAAAAAGTTATAGTACTAAAAATAATTAAGAATAATAAGAATAATTAAGAATAATAGGAAGGAATAGGAGAAGGAGCAGGAGGAGGAGGAAAATACGAAGAATCACACACTCAGATTTGAACCATGAATGCAGAAACAAAGGTATTTATATAGCCCTCTATTTTATTGATTCACACTTGCACATAAGGCTTAAGAAACAGACTAACCAGAAGTTGAAGCAGCCGGGGATGGATGTATAGCCACGGCACTCGATGGACATCGTACAGCTGAGGCTGGTATCGCTGCAAGGTTGTCATGGATAGTCGGGGCCAAAGGCGCTGGTGCCAACATCGAAGGTGCCAGCGCCACTGGCTGAACGTTGTACGTTTTGATCGTCACGTTTTGGCGCTGTGGCAATGGAGTTGTATACGACGTGGTGTAGTAGAGAGGCTTGGGTGCCATAGTTACTAGAATAACAGACCATTTATGAAGCTCCTTTCCTGGGCACAAATTAATACATCATTGAAATCTTTATCTCAGCTCAATTTGAAATTCTTTTTCTGAGAACCAGTGCTATGGACTGACATTGTTTACATCCACCATCATGCAACTTGTCCATTCAGTAGCATGATGGATATGTGGGAAGATACAACAACAGCAATAGTGACAATGAGGTTAGGTTTATTGCCCAAGTCCAAGACTTCATGACTGGGTTATGCCGAATGCAAACAATAGCACGAGGAAAACTATTATAGACAGAATGCTGAACTCATACTAACTAAATGGCCACAGATACTGTTTAAGTGACTGCCTACTTAACCTAGATGTTTTTTTTGCCAGAGTGCTGTTTGGCATCTGGAAAAATAAAGAATATACTTACTTACTTACTTGAGAACAATACTGAACACAACTTAATTAACGAGTCTATGTATTAACAGTAAGAACCATAAAACATGTGGCATCATTAGCAACATTAACAACAAAACCATAACAGCAGTTTAACGTTTAATCCTTTAATGACGAGCTTGTACTAAAATGTATGGGAAACCAATGCAGCATGTCATTAAAGGGTTAAACAAAAGCAAAAATTAGCACAAAAATTACTCACATGTGTTGTATCCGGGGTCGGAGTTCATCGAGTAGTACGAAGTGGGTATGGTTGCCTGCAGGTACCTCTTTGTGGGGTCATAAACTTGTTGCAGCTTTGCCATTTGTAACGCCGCATTGTTCGCCATTTGGGGTACAGTGTAAACAACTTGCTGGACTGTAGGACTTGCCCCTGCCAAAGGGGCATAATATGATTCGTAGGTTGGGGCAGCACCATATGCTGGAGCAGCACCATATGCTGGAGCAGCACCATATGCTGGAGCAGCCTACAAGACCAAGAAAATGTTTATGAGTTCTCAACTACTCTAACCAAAGCTGGCCCAGCTAGCTACATTGGTTAGAGTGTAAGCTGCATCCCATAATAATTCTCTGTGTAAGAGAGTGTGTGGATAGCGGTTCACTTCCAAAGGGCGATTTATTTCAGAGATTTAATCTCGGGATGGCAGGTCCCTGCATGGGGAGTGGGGACCTTAAATGGTGTGGCAACTATTAAAACAGGCAACAAAGGTGAAGGATCTCACCCGATCGATTCAATGAAAAATGAGCAGAGTCAAGGCCATATGGTCACTATATAAAATCGAGTACATTTACATTTAACCTGAGAACTTCAAAAAAATGAGTATCATAATTAATGCACATGACATCAGATCAAGATGATGGAATGATAGACGTTCGCGAGTTCTCAACTAATCAAACTGAATAGAATTTCAGAAGTACAACAGAACAATTACCCGTATACGTCCACTGCCGTGCAGTTGATGCAGTGGCCTCTGTTGGGCTGATGTGCCGTGCCATTGATGCCCTTTCTGATTGGATGGCCTCAAATCGCTTGCTTTTGAATCCATCCAAAACCCAGTTCATTTGGCTTGGTGGTCGCAGACAGTTGGCTGGTGTTGACCTACACCTGTTGGCCGAGACCTTCCCCCATATTGCCTTTTCGCTTACTGTTCGTGACCTTGGGGTGACACTTGATCAAGAACTTAGTCTTTCGCAGCACGTCAACCTGATCACACGAAGCTGTTACTACCAGCTCCGTCAGTTGCGTGTTGTCCTGAGGTCCCTCTCCCATGATGCTGCTGTGGTACTTGTCCACGCCTTCGTCACCAGCAGAATTGATCATTGTTGCTCGGTTCTTGCTGGACACCCATCTGGCTTAATAGGGCGTCTTGACCGGGTCCTTCGTTCTGCTGCTCGGCTTATTGGTCATATTCCCAAATATGCCCCAGTTTCTGCCTACATGCGTGATGTATTGCACTGGCTTCCTGCCTCGCAACGCATATCCTATAGGTTAGCAGCACTTGTCTGGCGGTGTCTCACTGGTAGTGCTCTGTCTTACTTATCTGATCTCTGTCGCCCGGTTTCCGACTTAGCCTCTCGTCGAGCGCTGCGCTCTTCGACTAAGGGGAGCTATTGGTCCCTCGGGCCCGCTCCTCGGTCAGACAGCGTCGAGCCTTTTCGGTTGTTGGCCCCTCCACTTGGAATGGGCTCTCGCTTATGTTGCGCTTACTGCCCCGGAATGATTTGCCTGCTTTCTACCAACTACTAAAGTCCTTTCTGTTTGGCCGTGGCTGGGCTGGGAGCGCCTCTGAGTAGGTTTCTTGAAGAGGCGCTATATAAATATCCGGAATGAATGAATGAATGAATTATGATAAAGTGCACGGCCTCAACTGATTGTCGTTTAAAAATGAAACCACAGTTCATAATCATAATCCACTTAGGTGGTCCAGTTGATATCCAACAGGCCAACATTATCAAGATAAACCAAGCAGACAAACCAACAAATAAATGACTGCACAAATAAAACTTTTTAGGGCCTATATAGCAAAATAAAACAAAAATACAAACTACCAATAAAAAAGGATTTAATACACAACAAAGACATAATCAACAGTAAACAAACAAATAAGTAAACACAGAAAGCACTAAAATTAAGCAATACATCTGGCTTATTACATAACTAATAAAACCAAAATAATACATAACTTAGTGAAACTATTACCTAAGTTACCATTCTGTGATGAAACTACAGTTATCTATTCACAAAACTTAAAGTAAAAATATTTGCAAGATCTTTCTGTACAGTTTTACGTTTTATTATAACCATTGTTAACAAATTTCTTATTAATTTCACTATTACTGTTATCATAACAACTTTAAACAGATCACATAACATTTCATTGTAATACTGACCGCCTGTACTGGCAGAACCTGTGCTCCCATAGCAGAGAAGTATGGCGATGCAGTCAATCCCGCCTGGGGCGAGGCGTACGGATCATAGGCTTGAATTTGGGGCGTGGCCGCTGCATAGACGGTCTGAAAGGGTTGGATGTACGGCTGGTACGCGGCGGGAGAATTGGCTACGGCAGCAACTCCTGGAAGGGCCGTTGCCTGAAATGTTGGCTGAAGGTAGGTTCCTGTTAAGTTTCTGATAAAACCAAATCAATTTCTCATTCAGCTTTTTTGCCATATGACAGGTAAGGTAAGGTAAGGAATGTAAGGTAAAAGTATGGTAAGAAAGGTTGGGTAAATAAGGTAAGGTAGCATGATAGACTGGTAAAAAGGAAGGTTAGGTAAGGTAAGGCAAGGTTACGATGGCAAGGCAAGGAAATGCACTGAAGGTAAGGTAAAAGGTAAGGTATGGTCAGGTAAATACGGCAATGTAATACGATAGGTAAGAATGGTTAAGGAAGACAAGACAAGGAAAGGTACAGAATGTAAGGCAAGGTAACAATACAGTAAAGGAAAAGGTAAGGCTTAACCCAAATTGCAAGCCTGGTTTTCGATTTCTCAGACCTTTCTAACATTATTACAATAAAGGAACCACAGAAAGCAGATTGAATTGGATTATAAGACAATGCATGTTAAGTAACGTGCACAATGTAAAATAATATAAAGTATGGTGGCAATGGTGCGTAAATGTAATGTAATGTAACATCTCAAGGCCTGCTTATCCACCTTAGGCTGCCTCTGTCTGGTCAACTTGACCTTTCGAAATTTACCAAATTTTTGGATAACATATAGGTAGAAATATAGCTCAAACTTTCCCTACGACTGTCTTTCGTTCGTGTAGAAATAAAAATGCACAGAAAAACAAGAGAAGGAGAAATATGTGGGAAAAATATGAGAAAAAAAATAGAAAATTTGCGCAGAGACTGCGAAACAGCATGCAGAAATCCTACGCAGAAACCAACAATTTGGGGTACCTAATTAACTTTCCAACTAGACATTTCAAATTATCTTAAATGTCTCGAAGTTGAATTTAAATCTAAATTCTTCAGAAGGCGGAATATCTCATACTAACCCATATGGACCTCCTCCTGTAAATCCATAATAACCATTCGCCATGTTGTTCATATGGTCACTATGAACAACCGCACCATCTAACGCACAGTGCACGGACGCCCAAAAACCGTATTCGCATTTCATTCAAAAATAATAATAATAATATCTTTTCTTTAATAAGCGCCTGACAAACGCACTGCGCTGTACATTTACATGTTATGCAATTTAAATCTTAACTACTAACAGAACAGACAGCCTGCAATACAACGGCGTTAATAGCAGCCTACAAAGCATATCCGCCCAACGGGGGCTCGAACTCGGTACCTCTCGGTCTCTGTGCCAGATGTTATCCAATGCGCCACGGCCCCCCCCGTTCGATTGAGCCAACGTACCGGTACGGGTACTTAGTTGTGCTTTTAACGCGCTTTAATTCAACGCATTATAATGTCCAAATTAAATTAGTTTTACCTTTTATTTTTCAGTCAATTGAAAATCAAATAATTATAAACTAAATCATATGGGTATAGTAGCCTAATATTATTGACTAACATTTAATTTAGACTGATCATCCTTTCAAACGGGCAGCGTTATATATATATATTCGTTTAATGAGAAAACAATCTGACAAAAACGCAGAAATGTTTACATAAGAGATTGAATAGAAAATAAAACACAGAAGTAATAATAAGGTATAGTAATAATAATGTAATTAATAAAGTAGCGGCAGCCATAAACAGGCGCCCAGTCCTCATGTAGGACTAGCAAGCAACCTGGAAGGCGCCATCCGTCTGGTTGATGATGGTAAGTGTTCGAGGTAATGGTGTGTTCATGGGTAACCGGTTTATGCTGCAAAGGTGTCGTATTCGAGGTATAACGGTAGATATTAGACTCCTGTCATGATATTTGAAAGTACAAATGGTGGTTGATGTTATTGTTATAAGTAGTGTCCAATTCTGCGTTGGTAAAAGCCTCTCCCCCGATCAATGGTGATTTTTAGTCTAAACCTTTTAACATTATGCGCTTGTGTCATAAACGCTATACCTAGCTATTACTCTTGCCTTTATAAGCAAGTGTTGCTCCTCTCCTGCTGCTGAGATCTTCCTCGAATAGAAACTCAGAAACCGCGATTAACCTTCGCAGGACGGAGAGGGGTAAATAATTACCCCAGGGGTGTTTGAATGCTGATTGCGGAGCAACCGTTGGCAGTTATAATTTGACGTTCCATGTGTTTACAAGTTAATACCTCTGACATATTCTGACACCAAAGCCAGGAAAATGTCATGTTGGGGAAGAAGATTTTTGAGTTCAAAGTGTCCTGGGGTAAAAATTTACCCCTCTTCGTCCTCGACGTCGTTAATTATTCGTTCATGGTGAATATGCATTTTTCAAAGATATTTTTTATAAGTAACCTGTAATCAGAAATAAAGTACTGAATCTACCTTGGAATTAGATTTCAGTAGTTGCAATAATTTTGGGAGTGCGCTTTCCAAGATGGCGGCCAAGATGGCCGCCAAAACATAGAAATATGCGTATTTCGGCTCATAGGTAGGCTACAATGACAAAAAATGTACCCTCCAATTTCATAGTTCCGAGGTCAAGGAATCCATTTATTGTAGTGAGAAGAGTCTGTCAATACTAAATTCCAAGATGGCAGTCAAGATGGCCGCCAAACACAGAAATATGCATATTTCAGCTCATAGGTATGCTACAATGACAAATGAACCCTCCACTTTCATAGTTCCGATCGAGGTCAAGGAATCCATTTATCGTAGTGAGAAGAGTCTGTCAATACTAATTTCCAAGAAGGCGGCCAAGATGGCTGCCAAACGCAGAAAAGGGAGGAAGAGAGCAAATGGAGGAAAGGGAGGAAGAGAGCGAAATGGAGGAAAGGGAGGAAGAGAGCGAAATGGAGGAAAGGGAGGAAGAGAGCAAAATGGAGGAAAGGGAAGACGAGAGAGCGAAATGGAGGAAAGGGAGGAAGAGAGCGAAACGGAGGAAAGGGAGGAAGAGAGCGAAATGGAGGGCAAGGAGGACGAGAGCGAAATGGAGGAAAAGGAGGAAGAGAGCGAAATGGAGGAAAGAGAAAGAGAGCGAAATGGAGGAAAGAGCGAATGACGGAGGAAAGGGAGGAAAGGAGAGCGAAATGGAGGGCAAGGAGGAAGAGAGCGAAATGGAGGTGAAAAGGAGGAAGAGAGCGAAATGGAGGGTAAGGAGGAAGAGAGCGAAATGGAGGAAAGGGAAGAAGAGAGCGAAATGGAGGAAAGGGAGGAAGAGAGAGGAAAGGGAGGGAGAGCGAAATGGAAGAGAGGAGGAAAGAGAGAAATGGAGGGCAAGGAGGAAGAGAGCGAAATGGAGGGTAAGGAGGAAGAGAGCGAAATGGAAGAAAGGGAGGAAGAGAGCGAGTTTGGAGGAAAGGGAGGAAGAGAGAAATGAAAGGGAAAGGGAGGAATAGAGCGAAATGGAGAGTAAGGGAGGAAGAGAGCAAAATGGAGGAAAGGGAGTAAGAGAGCGAAATGGAGGAAAGGGAGGAAGAGCGCGAATGGAGGAAAGGGAGGAAGAGAGTGAAATGGAGGAAAGGGAGGAGGAGCAAATGGGAGGAAATGGAGGAGGTGCGAATTGGAGGAAAGGGAGGAGGTGTCCGAATGGAGGAAAGGGAGGAGGTGAGAATGGAGGAAAGGGAAGAGGTGAAAATGGAGGAAAGGGAAGAGGTGAAAATGGAGGAAAGGGAAGAGGTGAAAATGGAGGAAAGGGAGGAGGTGCGAATGGAGGAAAGGAGGAGGTGCGAATGGAGGGAAAGGGAAGAGGTGAGAATGGAGGAAAGGGAAGAGGTGAGAATGGAGGAAAGGGAAGAGGTGAAAATGGAGGAAAGGGAGGAGGTGCGAATGGAGGAAAGGGAGGAGGTGCGAATGGAGGAAAGGGAGGAGGTGAAAATGAAGGAAAGGGAGGAGGTGCGAATGGAGGAAAAGGGAGGAGGTGCGAATGGAGGAAAGGGAGAAGAGGTGAAAATGGAGGAAAAGAAGAGGTGAGAATGGAGGAAAGGGAAGAGGTGCGAATGGAGGAAAGGGAGGTGAAAATGGAGGAAAGGGAGGAGGTGCGAATGGAGGAAAGGGAGGAGGTGCGAATGGAGGAAAGGGAGGAGGTGAAAATGGAGGAAAGGGAGGAGGTGCGAATGGAGGAAAGGGAAGAGGTGAAAATGGAGGAAAGGGAAGAGGTGAGAATGGAGGAAAGGGAAGAGGTGCGAATGGAGGAAAGGGAAGAGGTGAGAATGGAGGAAAGGGAGGAGGTGAAAATGGAGGAAAGGGAGGAGGTGAATGGAGGAAAGGGAGGAGGTGAAAATGGAGGAAAGGGAGGAGGTGCGAATGGAGGAAAGGGAGGAGGTGAAATGGAGGAAAGGGAGGAGGTGAGAATGGAGGAAAGGGAAGAGGTGAAAATGGAGGAAAGGGAGGAGGAGGTGCGAATGGAGGAAAGGGAGGAGGTGCGAATGGAGGAAAGGGAAGAGGTGAGAATGGAGGAAAGGGAAGAGGTGAAAATGGAGGAAAGGGAGGAGGTGAAAATGGAGGAAAGGGAGGAGGTGCGAATGGAGGAAAGGGAGGAGGTGCGAATGGAGGAAAGGGAGGAGGTGCGAATGGAGGAAAGGGAGGAGGTGCGAATGGAGGAAAGGGAGGAGGTGCGAATGGAGGAAAGGGAAGAGGTGAAAATGGAGGAAAGGGAGGAGGTGCGAATGGAGGAAAGGGAGGAGGTGCGAATGGAGGAAAGGGAAGAGGTGCGAATGGAGGAAAGGGAAGAGGTGAAAATGGAGGAAAGGGAAGGAGGTGAGGAATGGAGGAAAGGGAGGAGGTGAAAATGGAGGAAAGGGAGGAGGTGCGAATGGAGGAAAGGGAGGAGGTGAAAATGGAGGAAAGGGAGGAGGTGCGAATGGAGGAAAGGGAGGAGGTGCGAATGGAGGAAAGGGAGGAGGTGGAAAATGGAGGAAAGGGAGGAGGTGCGAATGGAGGAAAGGGAGGAGGTGAAAATGGAGGAAAGGAAAGGAGGAGGTGCGAATGGAGGAAAGGGAGGAGGTGCGAATGGAGGAAAGGGAGGAGGTGCGAATGGAGGAAAGGGAAGAGGTGAAATGGAGGAAAGGGAAGAGGTGAGAATGGAGGAAAGGGAGGAGGTGAAAATGGAGGAAAGGGAGGAGGTGCGAATGGAGGAAAGGGAGGAGGTGCGAATGGAGGAAAGGGAAGAGGTGAGAATGGAGGAAAGGGAGGAGGTGAAAATGGAGGAAAGGGGGAGGAGGTGCGAATGGAGGAAAGGGAGGAGGTGCGAATGGAGGAAAGGGAGGAGGTGCGAATGGAGGAAAGGGAGGAGGTGCGAATGGAGGAAAGGGAAGAGGTGAAATGGAGGAAAGGGAAGAGGTGGAAAATGGAGGAAAGGGAAGAGGTGAGAATGGAGGAAAGGGAGGAGGTGCGAATGGAGGAAAGGGAGGAGGTGAAAATGGAGGAAAGGGAGGAGGTGCGAATGGAGGAAAGGGAGGAGGTGCGAATGGAGGAAAGGGAGGAAGTGAAAATGGAGGAAAGGGAGGAGGTGAAAATGGAGGAAAGGGAGGAGGTGAAAATGGAGGAAAGGGAAGAGGTGAAAATGGAGGAAAGGGAAGAGGTGAGAATGGAGGAAAGGGAAGAGGTGAAAATGGAGGAAAGGGAGGAGGTGCGAATGGAGGAAAGGGAGGAGGTGCGAATGGAGGAAAGGGAGGAGGTGAAAATGGAGGAAAGGGAGGAGGTGCGAATGGAGGAAAGGGAGGAGGTGCGAATGGAGGAAAGGGAGGAGGTTCTGCCTTATAGTGTCCTTTCCTTCTAATCTTGCATGTAGTGCAGCGTGTGGTTTTCGGTCAACTTGCATTCGCTCTATAATATTATGTCGAAACCATCGAAGTCTTCTTTGAACGACTTTGTCTAGCAGAGTTGTTTCGATCCATAATGCTGTCTAATGCCAGCGTTTCTTATTTTCTGAAGTCTTGAAATCCCTGCGATCTTTCGCAGTAAACTAATTTCTGCTTTAATAATTCTTTTCTTGTCTTGCTTTCGCACTGGCCAACATTCCGACCCGTAGCCTAGAGGCAAATCGGTTGTATCTTCGTCGCATAATGAGCTTAATTATCTTTGTCTGTTTTTTTGATCTTGGTAGGCCCTAAATAGTAATAGGATTGCAAGGGGTGTTCAGGCACGAATGAGGAAGTTTTTCGCCTCGCAAGATATAATTAAAATTATGAAATTATTTAATTTCCCAAAGAACTGTTTAAAATGTTATTACTTTTAACCAAAAAGATGGTATCCAAAATGCACCATTATACACACGGTCACACCCAAATAAAAAGTTCCTTAAAGCAACAGGCAAAGTGAGAGAAGTTACTATAGCAGTCGATAGGTTAGGCCTATAGCACAGAATTAGGCCCCTAGGCCTATATGCTTTTACAGACTCCCAAACCGTAAACTTTACGGCATAATTAGCCTATTGTTATTATTACCAAAGATTTTAGAGTACTCTAACATCTTTGTTATTACTACTATTACTATCACACGAAATATAGCGTTACATAAATTATTTCATTTATTAAGCGATTTTCAACTCTTTCTCAGTGATGACGTTATTTCCGTTTCCGCCCGTCTCATTGTTGATGACGTCATCGTCGTCTGTCTACCTTTTTGATGATTTTTTCTGACGACCGCAGATTTTTGCCATTTCTTTAGTTTGCGAATTTTTGGCTGTGTTTGATATCTTAGAGATAATGTTTCGTAGGTTACGTGTCCTTTACGATGAGGCCCTTTGTGAATGCGTCAACGCAGGATACGGCCCGATCTTTTCGTCGAGTTCGACCGATCGAAGAGGCTGCGACCGTCCAGCGCTGCCTCCGGAAATTCTTCTTCGCCAGGAACAGGTATCGGTAATCCTGTAGTTAAGTTATTTCATATGGTCAATTTAAAATGGAAGCTGCAGCATGGATTGATGGAAAATTGTTTCCTTAAATGGCAGTGGGATTGATGAAACCATTTCTGTGTTTAAATTGATCGAAATAATTTTTCCCGTATATAGAACTTAGTTTTAACTAAGCTTTGAAGACATTAATATAATTTACCAACCTAAACTTCGATTAATTTGATATCTGTTACGTAAAGCTTGGAAGACTGTTTAAAATCTAGTCACTGAGTCAGTGACTACGTTCCTTCTACAAAAAATTCAATCATTCCACATGCTGAAAGTGATACATCAGCGATGTGTTTGGACCACGGTAAGCGAACTGTTTATTGCAATGAAGACAGTTCACGAAATTTCATGTTTTCAAAAAGGCTAAAATTGCTTCTGAAAAGCTGTACTATGCCAATAGGTTTTCTGAATGTGAAAATGACTTGAGAAAAACTTGGAGAAATATAAGGTCATTGTTAAATTGTGGTAACAACTTCTTACTTCTGAGGTCTTTACCTTTAGCGATGTGAGTAGGCCTACTTCTGACAAGTCCGAGGTTGCTAATAGGTTCAATGATTATTTTGTGAACATTGGTTCTACCTTGACCTCCAAAACAGACTCCTCATGATCCCATCCCACGTTTGACAAATTTTCTAACTGATTGCCCTTTTTCTTCAATGGGTTTTTTGACCATTAGTGATAAGGATGTTCTTGATATTGCAGACCAGTTCGCAACCCTAATTAGTCTCTGCGAGTTGTGGGATTGATGATATTGATCCCACAGTTGCTAGGGCCACAATTCAGCACCACGAGATATTGCGAGTTCCTCTCGCTTGATTGCATTGGTAATTCTCCAGAATAGTGCTATTTGTGTAATATTAAATTTGTACTGGCGCTTCAGCACCTAATTTGCATCCCTGAAACATAGAATACTGAAGCTACGAGATATAACCAAATTACAGATAGGTCTGTTCACGTTTAGGTATCATCGTCACATGTTGTCTCTCAACTTTGATGGATTTGTTATCTTATAATACTAGAGCATCTGATAAACAGTGCAAGAACCAAATTGATACAATTCTCCATGAAATGTTGTGGACCGACACTATGGAATTCCCTACCTGAGGATATAAGAAACATTGTATCCATGAAGCAATTTAAACTTAGATTAAAGAACTTTTTGTTGGTGTATAGTTTATCAGATTGAGATTGCCTCCTCCCCAACTTTGCCTAGTGATTGACTATTTGTTGATCAGTCATTGTCATCACTACTATTTCTTTTATTAGTTTTTGTGCAACCCTCAACTCTGGGACCTATTTGATAATCACTTATAATGTATATTTTGAACTCAATGTTTCACTGTACATATCTTTATTTTTTGCAGCAATTTCATGAAAGTATTAATGCTATAATTGAGTCAGCTGAGTCTTTAGCAGGTCTACGCCTATGGAGAGGCGCTGTATGCAGTCACCTATGGAAAAGTTCTGGATGATGTCGCCTATGGAGAGGCTCTGGATGATGTCGCCTATGGAAAGGCTCTGGATGATGTCGCCCATGGAGAGGCTCTGGATGATGTCGCCTATGGAGAGGCGCTGTATGCTGTCGCCTATGGAGAGGGTCTGTATGCTGTTGCCTATGGAGAGGCGCTGCATACAGTCACCTATGGAAAAGTTCTGGATGATGTCGCCTATGGAAAGGCTCTCGATGATGTCGCCCATGGAGAGGCTCTGGATGATGTCGCCTATGGAGAGGCGCTGTATGCTGTCGCCTATGGAGAGGGTCTGTATGCTGTTGCCTATGGAGAGGCGCTGCATATAGTCACCTATGGAAAAGTTCTGGATGATGTCGCCTATGGAAAGGCTCTCGATGATGTCGCCCATGGAGAGGCTCTGGTTGATGTCGCCTATGGAGAGGCGCTGTATGCTGTCGCCTATGGAGAGGGTCTGTATGCTGTTGCCTATGGAGAGGCGCTGCATATAGTCACCTATGGAAAAGTTCTGGATGATGTCGCCTATGGAAAGGCTCTCGATGATGTCGCCCATGGAGAGGCTCTGGATGATGTCGCCTATGGAGAGGCGCTGTATGCTGTCGCCTATGGAGAGGCGCTGTATGCTGTTGCCTATGGAGAGGCGCTGCATGCAGTCGCCTATGGAAAGGTTCTGGATGATGTCGCCTATGGAGAGGCTCTGGAAGATGTCGCCTATGGAGAGGCTCTGGATGATGTCGCCTATGGAAAGGCTCTCGATGATGTCGCCCATGGAGAGGGTCTGTATGCTGTCGTCTATGGAGAGGCTCTGGATGATGTCACCTATGGAAAGGCTCTGGATGATTGTATTGTATTTTCGTTTATTTCATAACTTGCTGTCAAGACGCAACAAGTAACATCAATGCATGATTATAGTTATAGTATTAGAGACTATATAGTACTATTATAGCTTTAGGCCTAGATAATGCACTGTTCAGCACTATAATAGGTATAGTTCTAATGGGGCAAATTGGATTGGATTATAGTATTGAGAGTGAGGCTAAACGCGGATTCAGACAGCTGCTAGTAAATGTCTTTGAACATCTGGCGTGGTAAAAAGTTCTTGCTATCCTTGGCTGTATGCAGGGATGATGTCGCTTATGGACAGGCTCTGGATGATGTCGCTTATGGAGAGGCTCGGGATGATGTCGACTATTTAAAGACTCTGGACGATGTCGCCTGTGGAGAGGCTCTGGATGATGTAGCCTATGGAAAGGCTCTGGATGATGTCGTTGTCACGGTGGTGCATAGCGGCTGGCCAACTTAGACGATGGTCAGCAGCGGATGCCTAACAAGAAACGGAGCTGGTGGTCTAGTTGGAACAACCGATGACCCAGAGATGCTAACGGGGCCTAAATAACACCTCCACCGACCACTTCGGTCAAAGCGCAAGAGCGTGACCGACTCACCCGATCGTTGTCAGCAACAACATAGTAGCCGTGGGGCTGCTACCGTTACGACACAATGCATGGACTGAAAGGTGATCAGGTCGTGACCATGCATACACCAGAACGACGTCAACTGCTTCCGAAGCCTCTAGGCCTCTCTGCAATGACCCAATCAACAACCTAAGGAAAACTCAAAAACATCATATGACCGAGTCATAATTATAATGAAGGCTATAGAAGCCTGAACGTAGTCATCTTACAGCACGCCTGGGTGATGATCGCGACCGTGCGTTGACCGAGACTCCAGCAACGCCATTGCGGAATCGTGCGTAGACGCTTAGCAATAGCGACGCTTAATCCATGGGATCGAGCTGAACAGGCAACGCCTGGATTGATATCCGCTGCGACATTCCAGACATGTTGCTGCGGATCACAGCTTCAGAGTAGATTGACAGAGACTGATATTTAAGATACTTTTATGACGTTAGAGACGTACGATCCGCTGGATCAAATTGATCGAACAGCAGTCGTAGATGAGTAGATTTAAGGGGCTGGAGATATGTGCGACAGACTGAAAAGGAACGATTACTAAAACTGGACAAGATTGACTTCTTTTATTAACTTTTTCAACCGACTATCAACTGACTTTTATATTTAGGCTATCACTGTATATTTACTAATATAATCTAATAAATTTAATACCTCATTTCGAATAGTTTTCAGCTTCGTACTACTATGGTTCTAATCCTGAATTCATACTCCAATTAAACCATTATCGCACCGTCTTTTATTGGCAACCCTATATCAGAGATGAGGTCTATAATGATCTATAGTTATTATCATAGAGTCTAAATGCTTCACCGGGTACCCACAAAAACAGCTCCAGTGGAAGGTCATTCCAAATGGTCGGGCGGCTCGGGCCCACGACACAGAAAGCCCGGTATTGCGTGGTGAAAGTTCGTGCAAAGGGGGACAGGCAAGTCGCCATGGACTGCAGAACGTAGAGATCGGCGGCCACTGCAGACCGTAGCAGGACAGCAGAGCTCCCGAAGAAGGCAAGGCCAAAGAAAGGCAGCTATACCCTTCCGATCTTCGCTAGGTATACTCACAATTCAACAGCCTCAACCAACCTGCTCCTTTCCGGCGCCGCCCAACAGTACATCTCCTACCTGTCAAGTCTTAAGTCTTGACAGGTAGGAGATTCATTTGAGATTCATTCAGCTGTAGCAAGGAAATGAGCGTACATGTATCTTGAATAGGCCTATTGCCGAGTCTGGGAACACAACAATGGACCAGAGAGATTACAGACCAGAGCCTCTAGGCCGTCCAAATGCCAAGTTTGGAGAACACAATAAAATAAAATTATGAAGGACCAGTGAGTCGTTAAAGCACACTGTACAATGGCTACTTCCTGAGGAAGAAATAAATCTAAGTGCCGAGACAAGTTATTCAGCCCGTTCCTGAGTGAAGTCACAACCAAAACAAAACATCCCCTATTCGATTCAGAAACTGACTCAACTGCTACCAATTCCGTTTCAGAGGGGTTCACTCCGTTGTCAGTTACGTGACACGGTCTGATTACAGATAGCCTGAAGTTACGTGTACCGTACTTGGAAGGGCACATCATAACATTCCCTGTTTAATTCAAAGACTAGGTGCAGCAGCTCTATTTCAAGGTCTCCAAGACAGCCTAAGACTAGACGGCTATAGAAATATAGCAGATCTGTGACTGAAGTGGAAGGCTTCCAGACTGTATACACTGGTGCCTGTTTGAACGCTGCCCATCCACAACTTCCAAAATCCTCTTTCGATGGAATTTAGAGTTGAACAACCATTCTATGTCAGAAATTGGCAAGATTGTGGCAGTGTGGCAAGTGACAAAATTGAAAGTTTAGGGCTACGATCACGATCACACAAGCCAGTTATGTTTTGGCAATGAAGACTGCACCGATTGGAACCAGAGCTAAGTTGCCAGTAGTTTTGTTCCACTGAAGTAAAACATTTTACACCTTTAGCAAGGAAATCCCTCGTTAAATACACACACCTTTCAAATATAATAGGGCTCTGAGGTGTTGTAAATATCTCTCAGTTAAAGTGCGTATACGAAAATAGGAATCCAACAACCACACAATGATTACTTAGAAGAAGAGCAGTCCCTTGAGTTAGCCTGAGAGGCAGGCATGGGTATAATATTGTTAGCGTCCTTTACTAGCCTCCGTATACAAGGGTGGCTGGCCAGTCCTCTCCCTCGCCTTCCCACAGACTGTGTATGATCAGTGTCCTAATTATAGCTGAGTTGGCTAGCGCCGTGTATTGCAGGCTGTCTGTTCTGTTAGTAGTTAAGATTTAAATTGCATAACATGTAAATGTACAGCGCAGTGCGTTTGTCAGGCGCTTATTAAAGAAAAGATATTATTGTTATTATTATTATTAGGCCTATTATTATTATTTTTTTACCCGAGGTATCAAGGAACCCTCAGGTGGCCTAAAAGTCCGGAGACTGCTGTTATTATTATTATTATTATTATTATTATTATTATTATTATTATTATTATTATTATTATTATTATTATTATTCGTACTTCTCCAAATTTCTTAAAGCTAAGCGCGAAGCACCAGCCAAGTTGACTGGAAGATCACTCACATTTGAGGGAAGCCAGTGATTGATTTAGTCTATCTTTCTACCTTACGAAATTAGTTAACTTTAATAACTTTGTACAATAGCTGTCTTCTGTGAAGCTACTTAATAACTTAAAGCGTTGCATAGGCCTAATGCAACGGCGATAAAGTAAGTTCTAAATATAAAATAATTCATGATATATGGGCCGATAAATTATATGCCTCTACTTATTATATTATGCAACTGTACGAAGTATGTTTTTCACGAGATGTTTTGTTCTCTACCCAGATTACAGTATGTACGTAGGTATGTGTAGGCGCTTGTATGCATTTATATTATGTATGCGCTATGTAGGCCTATAATAATTATGAATGTATGTATGTTTATATATGTATGTATGTATGTATGTATGTGTGCGTGCGTGTGTGGGTGCGTGTGCGTATGTGTGTATGTGTGTGCGTGTGTCGTGTGTGTGTGTATGTGTGTGTGTGTGCACAGAAAGTGTGTGTATCGTGTGTGGTGTGTGTGTGTGTCCCCATGGGCGGAGTTTGGTTTCAGCTCATGGGGGGGCTAAAGCATAACTTCACCTCCCTCCCTTTCCCCCGCCGCAAAGCTGTACCCCTTTAAAACGGAGGGGTTTGGGGGCGATTTGAGCCCCCAGTCGGGGTCTGGGGCGAAGCCCCAGGCGCCAAATGTATTTTGAGCATACTTGGTACTAATTTTGGCCCTCTAGCGAGAAGATTTAGAAGGATTTTACTGCTTAAAAACACATAATGGCCTTACATCGAAGACTGCGACTAGTGGCCTACGCTAATGCAGCTGTAAGCGTTGAGATCCACTGTTTGCATACATGAGAACCAGATCTTCGACGACTAATGCAGCCGTCAGATCACATTCAATGTTCAGAAGAGCCAGTGAAGAAAAGCGTTCCTGTCCCATGGTTGATCGCAACCAGTTTCTTATGCGTCTCATCGATGAAAAACTTCTCTCCTCTCAGCGATTGCTGAACCCACAGGCAACGTTAGTGCTCCATGTAATGTAAATGTAAATGTAAATCTTCGAAAATTTCTCAGCGCCCACAAAAGCCACGTCAGGGAGACCAGCTTATTCACCGGCGCTATATCAAATCAGTCCGCAATAGCCAAAACTCCTCTGTTCGTTTCGGTGCCAGGTCAAAATCCGGGGAGGTCAAGTCCTCATGCTGTAACAATGAGGATAAACAACTTCGGCCATTTCCTTCTGAATTACATCAATAATAGGCCTAATGTCATTTTCCGTGCTTGAAAACAGTTCCATTTCGGATGCCAGAACTTGTAGATTGATGTTAAGGATTTCGGCGTAGGCTATTTGTCAACGAGCGCCTTGATTCCATCCTTATCGCCGTGCAATACGGCATCAACGGATTTGGCCATGATCAAACTGTCCTTGTCGAAACGGAACTCCAACTGGCCAATTAATGTACATGTATCACAAACAGGGAGATACAGCTGATTGTACCACTGAAGGTGAATGCATTGGTTCTTTGCGTCCATTGCTGGCACATGCTGAATCATCAATGCATTCACGTTGTCCAAGTGTAGTATATAGCAGCGAAGATGTCTCGAAGTGATGAAGCAGTTTTAACAGTCCTCTGACTTCTTGTGGCTGCTATGCCTTGTGTACTTGAGCCAGAGTCATATGTGCTTGCAGGAACTGGTAGAGATGGGATGGCTATTCCATGAGATATAGTAAAGTGTTAGAATATTCCGTAGTTTAAGCTATACTTTATCACTATACCTTAATGGCGCACGGTCAAGTCTGTGGGTTCATGGGGGGGCTTAGCCCCCCCTAGCCCCTGATAAACTCCGCCCATGTGTGTGTGTGTCCTACTACGAAACAATGTGTGTGTGTGTGTGTGTGTCCTACTACCAAACAATGTGTGTGTGTGTATGTGTGTATGTGTGCGTGCGTGTGCGTGTGTGTGTGTGTTTGTGTGTGTGTGTGTGTGTGTGTGTGTGTGTGTGTGTGTGTGTGTGTGTGTGTGTGTGTGTGTGTGTGTGTGTGTGTGTATGTGTATGTGTGTATGTGTGCGTGCGTGTGTGTGTGTGTGTGTGTGTGTATGTGTGTGTGTGTGTGTGTATGTGTGTGTGTGTGTGTGTGTGTGTGTGTGTGTGTGTGTGTGTGTGTGTGTGTGTGTGTGTGTGTGTGTGTGTGTGTTTGAATGCGTGTATTTGAACATTTGTATTGTTATAGGGACCTCACAAAAGGCATTCACAAACTAAACTGCAGATATAGGCTATGCCTACAAAGATTTGCTAACATTAATCGGAAGTTGCACACAGCAAGTATAATTATTATGTTATATTATTCAACTCGTTTTAAATTAATAAGTAATTATCAATTTTAAAACTAAGATAACAATAGCACATTTAATTCAAAATTATGTATGCCCAGATATATATGAACATAAAATTTGAATTTAATATAGAAGCATGCATGTGCACATGCGCAGTAATTGTTCATGCAAGCGTTTGTGTTATAGGAGTAGGCCTAATATCGTCAGTGTCGCAGTGCAAGACTTCCTCAGTGACGTATTAAGCTATCGTCTAACCGGTGACTTGGTACTTATTATGTGACTTGGTAAATGACGTTGTCTAAGACCTAATCTGTAATCTAGATTCTAGAAGATAAGATAAGAATATTCTTTAATCGACCAATTGCTATCCGCATTTTGGCGTACAGACATGGTATTAAAAATACATCATCCAATGAGCTGTTAAAGACAGTCACATATATTCTAAAATGACGCATATTATCCTAAATCCGATATATATATCATCCTAATGATAAAAGTTTCCTCGTCATGCCATCTGCTGGAGAGGTTGTGCGGCTATGGGCCCGTGGGCACAAGTGGCAGAAGGCGGCTTTGACCGACGGGAGCAGTTACATAGTCATGGGACATACTCTTAAAACGCTGTTGTGACATAGTCAATGACGTAATGTTTGATGTGCCAACGTAATGGACGTAATCTTAATTAACAGGTGTCTTTGACTCAGTGGCGTAACGAGGGGGCAGGGGGCGGCCGCCCCCGGGCGCAGGACAGAGGGGGCGCAAAATTAGGCTTCTGACAATTTTTGTGTGAAAGAAATCAGGCAAGAATAGTAAAAAGTAACAATTATACATGAGTCTTGCACGGGGGGCGCGGGGGGCGCAAAATGAGAGGCTTCTGACAATTTTATTCTGGGGAAAAAGACGGGAAAGCTAAAAAAAATTCTTGCCCACGGGCGCACGAGCCCCTAGTTACGCCACTGCTTTGACTTGGTCATTGATTGACGCCCTTTATGGAAGGGTCTAAGGCTCTAAGCCAATGATTTTAACTTAAAGAAGATAAGTTCTAGGGAACAAGAGAATCTGCACAGTCCATAACTAGGTTAGGCCTATGTGAGAAATTTCATGATTGGATGGCAAGTAAATTCCGTCCATTCGCACGGGAAAGCGTACGTTTATGCTAGAGTACGCTTCTTCAAGTCGAAGAGTCCTAGACTCCTAGTTACCCAGTTTCGTCATCATTGGCCTATTTTGTCCTCTTTGATCTTTCGTCTAAGCTAGCCTACGATTTAATCTTAAAACGTTAACGTAATCTACGACTACTGTTGGCTAGTTACTTTTTGAAAGTAATCAGTTGCAGTAACTAGTTATTGGACTTCAAAAAGTAACTAGCTACTGTAACTGATTACTTTTGAAAAAAGTAACTAGTTACTGATTACTGTTACTTGCTCAACGTAACTATAGTTACTCTTAATTACCAGACTCAAGTCCAATTTCGTTGCATCGGTCTTTTAGCATGTAATCAGCAGGATAATAGATTAATAATATGAATACTCATGCTCTACTGCAATGCCAGATTAGATAATAATTATTATGTAGAGGTCTCATAGCATATTCCATGTTCACCAAAGAATGGTACGCCAGGATCGCAAAATATTATACGATTGTTACAGCGCAATTAGCCTATTATTCGCCTACATCGGGCGCAAACGTAATTTTCAGGTAACGCAGAGTAACTTTTTTCTTTAGTTACTGTTACCTCGTAAAATTAATCAGTAACTGTAACTAATTACGTTTTTGAGAAAGTTACTAGTTGCTGCATTAGTAACCACAAACATTAATAGTTACTATAACTAATGACGTTTTTGAGAAAGTAACTAGTTATTACATTAGTTACAAAAATAGTAATTAGTTACAGTAACGCGTTACAAGTAACGAGTAACCCACAACACTGTCTATGACGTGGTATGCAATCTATCCTGTGACATAGTTCTAGAACGAGGTATGTGACGCAATCTACGACTTGGTATACGACCAACTCAGTCATGCGCATACTGACTGGTCCTATAACTTGGTCTACGATTGAACAGTTGTCTGTGATGTAACGGCGTCATCGCTGAATCCACGAGAAGTGCAAGAGAAACAGCAGGACTCTTTGTAGAAGTTGTAGCGGCAGAGACGGGCCTGGACGACGATGTGACAGGTCTTCGACTGATCCCGACAGGACACGACTGCACACACAGAGAGAAACAAAATACAAATAAAACTCACGTACACATGGGCGCAGAGAGAAACAAAGAACAAAACTCGTCTATAAATTCTACTGTAACACACTGATGGAATTACGTCACAAGTTGTGTCTATGTCAGCTTGATTTAACGAATAAAGGAAAATTGATTGACTGCTTGCTTGCTTGTTTAATTGATTGATTGATTGATAATTCAGAATACCATTTAGGGGTGCGCAATTGTGTAGTGGTTAGCGTGCTGGACTGTCAACAGAGAGGTCGGTGTTCAAATCCCCGCCAGGGCAGGTTTGTTTCGAGATCTCTGCCCCGCCTGTGCCCCCTATAGCCAAACCAGCAATAATGAATATACCAACCACACTCTATCAGCCACAAACTATCAGTGGGACGATCAGACAGCGAGGGATAGGTATGTCCATTCGCCCTCTTATGCCAAAGCTAATAAAAATGAAGTCGCTAGCACTTCATGCCAATAGTTGCCGGAGGGCTAGCTTCAGGAACTGCTCTAGTGCTCTTCTCATCTTCTTCCTCTTCCACTTCTTCTTCCTCTTCCACTTCTTCTTCCTCTTCCACTTTTCTCTTCCTCTACTCCTTCTTCGCAATTTTTAAGAAACTTCCAGTGAGAGAAAACTACAGACAGACGTACAGATACATGTACAGTGACAGAAGGACGAACAGAATATATTCCGAGCACCTGATTATACAGGAATGTAGAGTACTGTACAGTAATAGGCCTACCTAAAAGAACATTGTATGCCTTAGCAAATACACGTCCATCCATCCGTCCGTCCATCCGTCCTTCTGTCCGTCCTTCTATCCGTCCGTCCGCCAGTCCGTCTGTCCGTCCATCCATCCATCCATCCATAATATCCATCCATCAAGGCCGTATTTAGGGGGGGGGTGTTTTGGGTGTTTAAACACCCCCCGAAATTAAATAATGTATAATATAAATATTGCATTTACTAACATATAGGGTGTAAGAACTAAGAGCACTCATGGAAACTTAGATGATGCAGCTCTACAGTGCTTGGAGAGCTCACAGCGCTCCTCCAAACCCCTTATAGACGGCTGACTTGATTGCTTCTCGGCTTGTTCAAGAACGAGTAAACACCCCCCGAAACAAAATCCTGGCTACGGCCTTGCCACCCATCCATCCATCCACTCCATCCGTCCGTCCGTCCGTCCCATCCATCCATCCATCCATTCCTACACTCCTTCCTTCCTTCCTTCCTTCCTTCCTTCCTTCCTTCCTTCCTTCCTTCCTTCCTTACTTCCTTCCTTCCTTCCTTCCGTCCTTCCTTCCTTCCTTCCTTCCTCTCCTCCGTTCTGTTCTGTTGTCTTTCTTTTCTCTGGTTATCTACCAATTTGCCTGTCGTCCGTCCGTCTATCTGTCTCTCAGTCTTTCTATCTGTCGTATCTCTGTCTGTATGTGTCGCTGTGCCTCTAAAACACTCACCGAGCTGTTGCGCATTGCTCCTGTTGAGCTTTGGCACGCACGGGTTTGTGTTGCACGTTTGCTTCAGTTCTGGCTTATCCAGCGGATCACACGACTGTGATGCACGTTCCTTGTCGTCGAGGCATTTCGCTTCTCGCGTCTGAACGCCCGTGTTACACGTCCGAGAACACTGCAATTTACAACGCCTTATAAGTGAGACGGTCTCACCTCGTGAAAGAACTTTGCACATCAGACGCAGAAGAAAGTAAATGTCGAACTGTAGACGTTGTGGCACAGATTCGCTAAACAATTCTTAGGCTATATAGTACTGTGTACTATATAAGAATTTAGATATGCACTTAAAAAAATAAAAAATATATAACCATAACCATAACCATCATTTTATTGTAGCCAAGCAGGTATTACACAGATGATAATACATACAAGTATTTCGAGTGTTTACAATAGGGGGACCAGAAGGGTCCTTGGTCCAACTATAAGTATAGGGCCCCTAATTATCAGTTTCAGTATTGGATGGCGATTAGTAAAACAATAACAGTAACTGCAAAATATAATTATAAAAATAAAAAAATCCAATGCAGAGCCAGCTTTAGACATAGGTGATATAGGCGGCATTTTTCATTGTGCGGCAAATTCCGCAAAATACATGATGGTCACTTCCGTCAAAACGATGTCATTTATGAGCAAGGGACGGCATTTTGTCCTAGCCTATAGGCTGTAGCACAAAACTGTCTAAGACTGTCTAAGGCTCCCTATCTCTGATCCTATGTAGGCCTATGTATTTATGTATGTATATATGTACCTCTGACCAGTCCGTGATGAACCAGGTCGGAGGGCATGGACCCTCTGAGCAGGCTTCTTCCTCCGAGACCCTCTCAGACTCGATGCAATTCTCGTCGCTTACGATGACCGTCAGTTTGTCCAACTTCTTCACACAGACGACATCTCGCCGCTTCACTCCCTCACCACACGACACCGAGCACTAAGGCACAAACGAAACGTAACATTACAGACTATATATATATGTAGCGCCCATGGGCGGAGTTTGGTTTTAGTTACAGCCCCCCCATACTCCCCCCTTCCCCGCCGCAAAGCGGCACTCCCTTTAAAATGGAAGGGATTTGGGAGACGAATTGAGCCTTTCAGTGGGGGTCTCCGCCAAATGTTTTTTGAGCATACTTGGTACTAATTTCGGCCTTCTGGTGAGACGATTTGAAAGGATTTTGCTGCTTAAAAAATACATTTATGGCCTTACATCGAAGGCTGCGACTAGTTGAGTTCCACTGTTTGCATACATGAGAACCAGGTCTATAGGTCTTCGGGGACTAAAGCAGCCGTCAGATCACATTCAATGTTCAAAAGAGCAATTGAAGCAAAGCGTTCCTGTCTCATGGCTGATCGCAACCAGTTTCTTATGCGTTGCTTCGCTGAAAAACTTCTCCCACGGGCAACGTTAGTACTTACAGCACCATTCTATAGACATGAGGATAAACATCTTCGGTCATTTCCTTCAGAATTACATCAAAAGTAATTTCATTTTCCGTGCTTGAAAACAGTTCCATTTCGGATGCCACAACTTGCGAATTGATGTTAAGGATGTCGGCGTATTTGCCAAAGCTCGAGCGCCTTGGTTCCATCCATATCGCAGTGCAACACATCATAAACGGATTTGGCCATGATCAACTGTCCTTGTCGAAGCTGAATTCCAACTGGCCAATTAATGTATCACAAACAGGCAGATAGCCTACAGCTGATTGTACCAGGTGAATGCATTGGTTATTTGCGTCATTTTCTGGCGCGTGCTGAATCATCAATGCTTTCACGTTGTCCAAGACTAGTGTAGTATAGCAACGAAGAAGCCTCGAGGGGTAAGGCAGTTTTAACAGTCCTCTGACTTCTTGCGGCTGCTATGCCTTCTGTACTTGGACCAGAGTCACATATGCTGGCAGGAACTGCATGCCATGGTAGAGATGGGATGGCTATAATTCCTTGAGATACAGTAAAGTGTTAGCATATTCCGTGGTTTAAACTAATGTATACGTTATCACTATACCTTAATGACGCACGGTCAAGTCTGTGGGTTCATTTGGGGGGAGCCCCCAGCCCCCGATAAACTCCGCCCATGGTAGCGCCCGTTTACAGCGCTGCAGCCCATGTCATCTGTGGAAGAACAGGGCATCTGAGTTGCAAAGGTATAGGTAAAAGTAATAGGGTCTACACTATAGCTTACACGCCACTATATACGGTCAATTTGTGTAATGGTATATATAGGAAGCACCAGAGCCGGATTTACAGTGGTGGAGACCCATGGACGCCCTTTGGGCAGCGGATATTTTGACTTTTTTGTTGAGCAGTCCCCGACAGGGACAAACCCCATATCTAGAAATTATTATTTAGTACAGTAGTCATTCAGAAGCATACATACCAGGCAGATCTACTGTAGTCACTCTAAGAGTCTCTTCTCTAGCTCTAGATGACATATCATATGTAGTGAAGGAGCACGTAAAATTAAAATTGCATCTGCATGGTGTGGGCCCCTAAGTTGTATTCAACAACGTAATGACGGCTAGAGGGCGTTGATATCTATTGTACCTTAATGTTCTTCATTAAATAAGTAGACAGTATAGGGCTATATAAATGTCAAACAAACACGATACGAGACCGTTTTCAAACGGAACATCGAATTGGATTCGTTCAGTAATAAGACATTGTATTAGTTTGATGACTTTTATAGCGCCGTTATCCTAGTGCAATGACATGAGGATCATTACGGAAGAGCTCTCTTATCTAAACGCACTGGTCTCGAGGTTCAAGTTCAGATTTACTGACTGTGCATGCGGTATAACAAAGAGTAACAGACAGACAGACAGACAGACAGACGGACAGACAGGACAGACAGACAGACAGACAGACAGACAGACAGACAGACAGACAGACAGACAGACAGACAGACAGAGACTGAGACAAACAGACAGACAGACAGACATAGGCATACTGGCACCGACACACAGCCAAACATAGACAGGCATGCAGACACACCCAAACAGAGACACATATCAGTCGCAGTGATGTGGTGAAATCTGGTGTAGGGCTTACAGAGGGGACTTACAGGCAGACAGACTGCTATACAAAGACACACAGATAGACACACAGACGCAGACATACTGATGCAGGAACACACAGACACACACAACCAAACACAGGCAAACAGACACACACACATACATACACACAGACACATATCGGTTGTAGTGACGTGATGTAGGGAGCTTACAGGTGTCCATGAGCTGATGAACCAGGTGCCTCCGCATGGCACTTCACTCCTGCACTCCTTCGTTGTCGGTGGCTTCGTCTTTTCATTGCACTTCTTGTCGTCCGCTCCACAGTGCACTCGACGCGAGTGAACACCGTCGCCACAATCACTCGAACACTACATACATACATACAAAGGCATGCAAAGGTCAGGCGAAATAAGGTAAGTAAGAAATAAGGTAGAATATCCTTTAATTGAGAAGCACTAGTGAGTATGCACAGGCGTCTATATTCCCAAGTCATTGGAGCAACCAACTCCGAATCCCCTTTCCCCTCCAGAGGAGTCATGCATGGTACGACGTTTAAAAAATTTGAACTCCCCTATTTATATATAGCATCCGGGCAAGGAGCATTTCTGAGTATTTCTTGGATGCTCACGGTTATGGGACCGTGCTCCGCGAGGTTTGACATGGTGAAGAATGGACTTTAAGACGCCCCTCATGTGTATGAAGTGTTACCGATTTAACTTTCTTAGCCTCTGCTTGTGAGGGCGGATGGCCAGTCCTCTCCCTCGCCCCCTGAACTTCCCAAAGACAATCTACGGTCAGTTTTAGGGCAGTGAAAAACGAAACAGAGTGGCTAGCAGGTATATGAGTGCAGTAGGGAGCCCGTTCCAGGTCGCAGGGCCGGTGTCGCGTAACAGAGTCTCCCCTAAAAGTCTCCCCCGGAGACTCTATTTCGAAACAGATTCTCCCCCGGCGGATCTGTTTCAGTATAAATTCGCCCCCCGGAGACTATATTCTGAAACAAAGTCTCCGAGGGGAGAAAATGTTTCATCCCCCGTTGAAATAAAGTCTCCCCCGGGGAGACTTTATTTCAATTTCAATTTTCATTTTCATACAATTTATTGTTCCCAGTTTTAATCAACAATTATGCACTTATTGTCATAGTTGCCATTTTAAGGAACTAATAGTCCATATTTATTAATTTTAGCAAATAATAAGGATTATAGTGGAGTATTAAAAACAATTTTAGCTAAATATCAGCAACAGAGAGATTTAAATGATTAAGCATTTATTGGACGAGTAGGCCTACGCATAGTCTTCATAAATAGTTTCAAGTTAGCAGTGTTGTTCAGTAATTGAAATACATGTAGTTGAATTACGTAATTGAATTACATGTTGTGTAATTGTAATTGTAATTGAATTACATTTTAAGTCCAGTGATTGTTATTGTATTTCAATTACAATATTGCATGTAATTTGTAATTGAATGAAGTGCAAATTACGAATTACTTCGATAACAGAGAAGATGCCAGCCTGCAGTGTTGACCCGGGTCACCCGTTTAGTTGAATAAACTTCTCTGCATCATGTTTGCATGGCAACGTAATTGTCAACATTATTCTTTCCTTACACCCCTCTTACAGTCTTACAGCACACTTTGATAGACCGCAAGGGCAAGGGCTGACCTTCATTATCAGGCTATCCATGCAGTCATGCACTCATTTTTAGATAGCTCACTGAGGCTGCCTGCAGAAAACAGAGCTTCCATCTTCAGCTCCAGTTGAGCGTCTGTTTAGCACTGCTGGATGAATTGACTCACTCACCCAGGCGCAATCAACTAAGTTCTCTAACAGACTATCATTTTGAAAAACCTTACTAAAATCAAATAAACTCTAACTTGTTTTAATGGATCATAATTGTAAATCGTATTTTGGATACCTGGCAAACTTATAATACAATTGAATGTATATATTATTACAATTTACAGGCCATGTTTTGGATGTTTTAGTTTAAAAATAGAGTAGGGCCTAAATTAAAAATTATCGAAAAAATTCAAAGTCATTTGCCAATATTAAAGGAATAATTGAAAAGTAATTGGTAATTAAATTACAATGAAAATGTAATTGTAATTCAATTACTTTCACAATCAAGTAATTGTAATTGTAATTCAATTACAATTACAAGCATGTAATTGCAATTATAATTCAATTACATTTAGAATGTAATTGATACAACACTGCAAGTTAGGCAATCGACGAATGGTGATAGGGATGTTGTTCCATACCAAGGGTAGGCCTACCATGGAGAAATTCGCTTATTTGTAGGATGTTGGGTGTTTATCTGGTCTCAATTAATTCTAAGGCCTTTGTGGCTAATCCCATACTTTAAGTTGGTAAATTATTTCGTATGGTCAATTTAAAATGGACGCTGGATTGATTACAAAAATTGTAGGCTTACCCGTAAGTACAGTAGAAGCTGAATCCATGAGAATATATAATTGTTCCATTGATGAAAAATATTCCAGCCTTATCCATAATTTTGCACTGTTTCACAAAGTAGTACTTTTTAAAGCAACTTCTAGCCAATGTAGGCCTATACTAACTATTATACTGAATCCGTTGAGATCATCTAAGTCTAAGCAGAAAATTTAATGAACTTCAGCTACGAATAATTGTGTGTAATAAGTTTATTTAACGACGCCGTCATATCGACGATGATTGGCGTCTACGAATAATTTATGCTTTATTTTCTTTTTTAATTGATATTGGCCTATCGACACTTAAATAGGTTTGATTTAGCTTCGCTTATTCAGTGGTTCTACGAATGCCTATAATCTTCATCAAAGAATGCCAGAAAAGCAAGGGCAAGCATAATAATTCCATGGTTCAACAAATGCTTCAGTAGTCTTTATCTCAAGCCTGTATACATTATTACAAGCCCCTACTGGCTTCACGGACTACAATGCTTTATTTTCTTTAATTGATATCGGCCTATCGACACAAAATAGGTTTGATTTAGCTTCGCTTATTCAGTGGTTCTATGAATGCCTAATCTTCATCAAAGAATGCCATAAAAGCAAGGGCAAGCATAATAATTCCATGGTTCAACAAATGCTTCAGTAGTCTTTATCTCAAGCCTGTACTGGCTTCACGGACTACAATGCTTTATTTTCTTTAATTGATATTGGCCTATCGACACTAAATAGGTTTGATTTAGCTTCGCTTATTCAGTGGTTCTGTGAATGCTAACAATAATAAGCAACGAATATGCTAACCAGATCAATGGACGAATGGTAGGCCTATTCCGCATCAAAAGATTCACAGAAAATCAAGTGCAAGCTCATATCAGTTGATTAATACCAGTTGAAGGTTAGGCCTATTCTGCATCAAGAATCGCATAGAAGCCACGCGCTAGCTCGTATCAGGAAGTCAGTAGGCCTACAGGTATTATAGTTATTCCAATGCATTGTTTCAGACTCCTTGTATAGCTAATAAGCTGGCCTGATATTATATCTGACGCTAATAATATTGAATGACCAATATCCAACACATTTTCAGTGGTAGATCTAAGTCATCTAACCCTAAAAGAATCAGCGGTAAGCTAATTAGCGTTAGCTGGCAAAAGGACTGCAGCATTAATTATTGAATGGGATAGGGATTACTGGTCACAGAATCGTTTCAGAAACTAGCACCAGTAAAATGCCTACTTGTGGTCAGAGCCATTTCCTTCATTAGGCTTTAACAAACAATGTGTGTAATCTAGGCCTATCCATTGCGTTTTATTGACATAAGCGTCCGACATCGAAGTGGTGTTCTACATTTACTCTTATAAAACATTTATTTAATAATTTTCTTATTTCATTTCATGTTTTTCATGTCCAATTCAAATAGTAAACACATCAGATTTTTTAACGAAAATGTACATATTAAATCACATTTAAAATTATATAGGAAAGCAACTGAAATATAAAGGGGGCGATTTTTTAGTAGGGGAGACTTTGTATCGTAGACGGGGAGATTCTATTTCAATGGGGGAGACTTTGTTTCGATACAGAGTCTCCGGGGGGAGACATTATTTCAGCCAGGGGGAGACTCTGTTTCGGGGGGAGACTTTATATAATGACACCGGCTACGGAAAAGGCGCGACGCTGCCTGAAATCACATCTAGCTTCCGAAGATGATAGTAGCAGCTGCGGTAGAGAAGATTTATGTGATGCGTGCTTATATAGGGGCCTACATACATATTTCAATCACCACCATGTTTCAACCACCTTTACATGCATCGACCAACCACCTGTTTCAACCAGCCACCTGCTTCGATCACCAGCCTGTTTCAACCACCCACCTACTTCGATCACCAGCCTGTTTCGACCACCCACCTGCGTTGGCCATCGGCTGTGGTACCAAGACTTGGAGCAGGCTTCCATCTGACAGTCTTCCACAATCACCGGTCGACTGTTTGTTCCGCCTTCCACGCAATTCGACTCTTCCACTGGTTTTCCATCTGGGGCTGCACACGTCACTTCCCGCGTCCGACGACCCTTCCCACACACTGCCGAACACTGGCCATATAAAACAGAAATTAATAAATAAGGAAGTTTTTTAATGCAGTGTATAATTATTTTCATTCATTCATTCTGAGAATTTATATAGGGCCTCTTCCAGATATCTACTCAGAGGCCCTCCCTGCGCTAGCCTATTATGATGATAAGTGTAATTACGAACGAAAATATTACCTCAGTTAGCAAAACAATGCACAGTAAGCTTGAAAACTTATGACTATCACTTATGTTTTATGACACTTAAACATGACAATTGACTTCCCGGATTCTGACCTGGCACTGGAACGGACAAAGCAGACTGGCTAATGAGGACTTCATTTGAAATAGCGCCTGAGAATAAGCTCGTCTCCCTTGCACAGCTTTCTTGTGGCGCTGAGAAATTTCGAAGATTTACATTTACATTACATTACATAATTAGTAATTACATTATGCCAACGGTCAACCGTCGACGGGATTCCGCTGGCTGGTTCGACGTGTGTGCGTGGGCCAACCACTGCCGACTCCTGCAATGCACTGTTTTGCAAACTGATCTAATTATAATTCTTAATGGCGTCATATAAGACAACGCCTCTGATTAGTGCCTCTGATTAGTGCCACTGATTAGTGCCTCTGATTAGTGCCTCTGATTACCTTCGAGTGGCGCTATATGAACGTCTAATTGTCTGTATGCATGCTTCATGTATACATATACAAACATGTATGTATATATGCATGTATTTAGTATGAAATATGAATGAATGGATGGATGGGTGGATGGATGGATGGATGGATGGATGGATGGATGAATGGATGATTGGAGGGAGGGAGGGAGGGAGGAGTGAGGGGAGGAGGAGGGAGGGAGGGAGGGAGGGAGGGAGGGAGGAGGGAGGGAGGAGGAGGAGGGAGGGAGGGAGGGAGGGAGGAGGGAGGATGGACAGATGATTGAGGGATGACAGGTAGGAGAAGTAGATGGATGATGATTGGAGGATGGAGGAGGGGATGAATGGATGGATGGATGGATGGATGGATGTATGTCGTACGAAATTTAATATGTATGTATGTATGTATGTATGTATGTATGTATGTATGTATGTATGTATGTATGTATGTATGTATGTATGTATGTATGTATGTATGTATGTATGTATGTATGTATGTATGTATGTATGTATGTATGTATGTATGTATGTATGTATGTATGTATGCATGCATGCAAGAATGCATGCTGTTTGTTCGTATCCATGTAGGCCTATATATTATTATGCATCATGGTAATGGCAATCATTGTCGACATCACAAGTGTTGCAACGCCTCGTCAACAGATAGTAGTCGTGAACATTTATATTGCATCAACGTAAGACCTATAAAACCTCACCTCAGACCATTCTTTGCTCTTCCAGACGTAGCATGGTTTGTCTGCGTTGCAATCCCTCTTCACTTCCGGTCTGGCCTCGTGCTGACACCTGGTGGCCGTCACGGTGACCACGGCGGTGATTGAGATGCGCTGACGACATTCTACCTGGCGCATCTGTTGACCGACGTTACAGGTCGTCGAGCATGGACCCCAGTCATTCGCCTCCCAGCTGAAGAAGAAACCATGAGAATGGATAAATGGATGGATGGACAGGTGAATGGACGGAAGACATGAAATTAGTTATTCATCATCATCATGAATCATCGTCATCGTCACGTCATCATCATCAATCATCATCATCATCATCATCATCATCATCATCATCATCATCATCATTTCATCATCACCAACACCATCATCATCATCATCATCATCATCATCATCATCATCATCATCATCACAACCACCACCACCACAACCGTCATCATCATCATCATCATCATCATCATCATCACCATCATCATCATCATCATCATCATCATCATCATCATCATCACCACCACCACCACAACCACCATCATCATCATCATCATCATCATCATCATCATCACCACCACCACCACCACAATCACCATCATCATCATCATCATCATCACCACCACCACCACTACCACCACCATCACCACCATCATCATCATCATCATCATCATCATCATCATCATCATCATCACCACCACCACATCATCATCATCATCATCATCATCATCATCATCATCATCATCATCATCATCATCATCATCATCATCATCATCATCATCATCATCATCATCATCATCATCATCATCAACAACAACAACGTCATCATCATCATCATCATCATCATCAACATCATCATCATCATCATCACGATCATCATCATCATAATTATAGCAAGTTCTGTGTCTCTAATACACCAGCCACA
>JACEVL010000038.1:782480-934980 GCA_020284085.1 Aporrectodea caliginosa
TAACCCTTTCTGTTCTTCCCATCCTTGCTTTGAAATTCTCGCCACTCTGTCCACAAGGCCACTGCAACCTGCACGCACTTACATACATAGGTGATTTATTTTCTAAACTTTTACTAGTTCTCAAAATATATTATGTATAATTATATATTGACCCAGACTATCATCTATGCTTTATATATAGGTCTACATATATTGTAAGCCTAATGTATACATTCAGGAAGTCGTAAGACTCGTGCATATATATACATGCGTAGGCCTACCTGCTGAATATATTCACATATATACATTATCAGATAGGCCTAGATGTACCCCCGGTACCGCCTTGTTCCCAAATAACTCTTGAGTCTCACGGAATTTTATCCCAATGCCGAAAACATTCGCAGAAGGAAAGCACGTTTGTTGTGACCCGTTAGAACTAGTGTCTATTAATAGCTGGTACTAATATAGCCAACCAGCAGATAAACCTCAACGTATAAACAGACAAATATATATATATATATATATATATATATAAAGTATGTAGTCCCAGACTCTCAGTCTTGGATAACTCGCGACGGTTGCAAGAAGGTCGCATCTCAAGTCTCCGATATCGTCAGGGTCTCGCTTGTTGAAGTCTAATTGGCCTGTCCCTAGACTCAAACAGACAAGTTGAAACAAATGGTAAATACTGCCCACTGGTGGTACCACCCAGAGTGGAATGTGTGCAGCCAGAAATATGTGGATCCCAGTTTGATAACAAGGATGGTTAATTCCAGCCGGAAATAAGTTAATCACAGTGTTTTCATGAGGATGGCTACGGTTCGTCAACTCTCAAATGCAGTCCGCACTTGTGCATTTCAATCTAGCGTCTAATTGCAATATCGTAAACTACTAACTTCTAAAGCGCCGCTCGAAAGCCAAGCGAAGGGCATCAACTTATTCACGAGCGCAGCGGCAAGTGAGAAGGGTTTTTCAAAAGGATAGTCATAAGGAGGTCAGAGTCCGGTTTCCAGAGGTATCTTACTGACTTAGTATACTTACTACTTTGGGGGAGGGCCCGATAGCGCATTGGATAACATCTGGCACAGAGAGCGAGAGGTACCGAGTTCGAGCCCCCGTTGGGCGGATATGCTTTGTAGGCTGCTATTAGCGCCGTGTATTGCAGGCTGTCTGTTCTGTTAGTAGTTAAGATTTAAATTGCATAACATGCATGTAAATGTACAGCGCAGTGCGTTTGTCAGGCGCTTCAATAAAGAAAAGATATTATTATTATTATTATTATTATTATTATTTTAGTCATTCCCGTACAGGTCTGCACATCGGGCAACGCAATTGAACGCATCTTGGACTAAGCTTACTGTTCAATGCTCTCGCGACTGAAAATTTCGTCCTCGCGACCTCGCGATATTTGGGCTACTTTTGAATTGTCCCGCGGTCGCTACGGCGACGTAATGAATTCTCACAAATTGACCGCAGTAGGTTAATAGGTTACTGTCATTAGTTGAGCTACTTATATGGTGTTGCTTACTTAATAATTTATGCTCTACGGAGTACGGACTCTATAGTCTACGGTAAGTAGGCTTCCATACAGTCTGCCATATAAATTTGTACGTCAATGTTTTCATTACGTGTCTTGTGACGTAACTGAAGAAACCAATAAGTATGCATATTAGTGTACATGTACCTAGCAAAAATTTATTAATGTCTCCATTTAGCTGTTCATCTCGCGATTTTATGGGCTACTTTTTGGCGTGATTTGGCGACCAAGCACTTCCGAACTCTGGCAACGCTGATATAACTCAGGAGCCATATCCTCAGCGCCTCAGCGCTTTAACTCCGCCACTGCTCGTACTCTGGCAGTGCCAGTCCCAAGCCTGGATCAAGGAGCAGGGCGACGCTAATGATCTTTGTTATCACACAGTGTCGTTAAAACTGAAACTACTCCTCAGCGCGTTGCCAGCGGCATTATCACTCCTGTATTTGCTAGTTCTAAACACAGAGATTAAGAGCGCCGCGTCTACTTTTGTATCAGTATAATGATAAAGCCTTCTGCAATCTACTTGGCATGTAGACCTTTGTATATGTTCACGAAAACACATGTAATGATTTATTTCGGCAGAGTAGCAGACTCCCGGTTCTGAGCTACTAATTACTAGTAGCTGCTTGCACGTCGACATAAGACAGGTGGATATCAGTAACAGACATCCATCTGTCCTACTAACTTTCTTTCTGTTGCTGATTCTATTCAAAAATCCAGTGTCACTGATGGATGACCTCAGGTCATAGGTCATTGATAGGCGACAGACTAAACGTTTTTGTAGTAGTTTTTGTTGTTTTTATAGTAGTTGTTGTGTCTGTCGGTTATAGTCCTACGGCCTAGTCTAGGAGTTTTGCTATTGAGGGTCCCAGTAGCTGGAACCGGTTGCCTCAGTCCCTCAGGGCCGACCTTTTTACTATTTCTTTTGAACAGTTCCGCCAGCGCCTGAAAACCTCTCTCTTTACCAGTGAAGACACTGGCCCGTGACGGGAGCGCCTCTGATCTTGAGTGGCGCTATATAAATACTCGATTACGATAACGATTACGATAATTGTGTGCTATTACATGTTGTTAACTATGTTGCAAAACTGGAAGAAACAAAAGAAGAACTAGCATAAAAAATTGCAGCAGTAGGTATACAGCGAAAACGAATGAAAACAAAGGATTCGAAGGGAATTATTAAATTGCCAAATTACCAACACTACACCAACGTTGACAGCAAAGCGCCGCCAGCATTATCAACAAAGCCAATACCTTTACCGATATCAAGACCACGACCACAACGACCACCACAATCATTAAGATTCCACAGTGACAGGTGGTGGTTTTGCGGTGGTCTTGTCGCTAACACCAATATCAACGCCATCATCACCACAACCACTATCATCACAAACACCACCACTATAGCACTACTACCATAACCACAATCAGCATCAAGACCACCGCTACCACTCCGAACTAACACAACTACCACCAACCACTCAAATGAGACGTTTGGATAAAAGGATGTCATCAAAGAAGACGCTTTGACAATGTGATGACTCCCGGGTGCCGCCAAGACGACGTCAGCTACTGACAGTGACACGTGTCACATCCAATTGTGACTAGTCATGCTGTGACTCCTGATGCCATGACACCATGAGTTCTTCATATAACACCATAACTTCCTAATCATTACTGTCTGTTACACAACGGGGTCAGTGACTGCTTCAATATGTAATGACGGCAAGATAATCATGTGACACTGTAATGCATAGAAGAGTGTTTTCATACAATGAGATGCTTTTAAGGTGCTACATAAATGTCTTCATATATTACCGGACACAAAGTGTTTGCGCTGTCACCCACCCTCTGATATTTCTGATGAAATTCACTAAAATATTCATGGAAGAAAAACTGTTACAGGTTCCATGCATTTCAATGTTACTCCATCCAATGAATCTAACATGTCGACTGAAAACAGGTTACACATTACTAAATGATGTGTATCTACTATGTAACTAGCGAGTAACACACATGCATGTATGCATACACGCATATACACATACATATTATTAGCACGCTTTGATCTTGAAACACCTAAGTATGAGAGTTCAACATATACTAACTATAGAATTATTAATGATGAAAGGAAGGAGGCCTTTGGTAATTCCCTCTCTGGTCTTGACTGGTCCCTAGTTCTGGATTCCTGCGCAAATGGGGATGCGAATAAGGCTTACGACTTGTTCATGTTTAAATACAAAAGTGTTTATGATGAGGCTTTTCCACCATCATCTTTAAAGAAGAATAAAAAATTTATATACAAGCATCCCTGGATGACCCGTGGACTACTTAAATCAAGTAAGAAAAAATCTCAACTATATCTAAAATACTTAAAAACCCGAACCCTACAAACAAAACTAGATTTATTACGTACAGAAATAAGTTTAAGATGATTCGGATTAATGCGGAAAGAAATTATTATGCAACCGAATTCGGTAAACATACTAATAATCTTAAAAAGACATGGATCGGGCCGCGCCGGAGCCTTATTCGCTCCATAGTCAAAATGGGGGATCAGGAAAGCAAGATTGAGTCACTTAAAGTCAATGGAATTAAGACCGACATTCCAGAGGTCATGGCTAATAAATTCAACAATTATTTCACCAGTATTGCTCATTCTCTTGCTGGAAACATACCTAATTCCCAATCTAGCTACACAAAGTATTTACAGCCCCCTCGCCCCAATTCGTTTGCACTTAGCTTAACTTCTTCGGAAGAAATATTGAATCTGAGCCATTCATTTCATCCAACCCATAGTAGTGGAATTGACGAAATAGATCCATGCATTGCATCTGCATTTGTAGATAAAGTAGCTCCTCTGTTGGCTGAAATGATTAACTGCTCTTTTACCACTGGTATAGTGCCCCAGGCCATAAAAATAGCAAAAGTTGTTCCTATTTATAAAAAAGGTGAAAGAGATGATGTAACAAATTATAGGCCTATTTCTATTCTCCCCTATTTCTCTAAATTTTACGAAAAGTTAATGTATAATCGCCTTTATAATTTTGTTGAAAAATCAGGTATAATATTCCAAACACAACATGGCTTTCAACCTGGGCATTCCCCTTTTATGTCCCTCCTGAGTATGCAGGACAAAATTTCGAATGCTATTGAAAATAACGAATACTCAATAGGTATCTTTTTCGATTTAGCTAAAGCCTTCGATACCGTAAATCATAAAATTCTCCTTAAAAAACTAGAAAATTATGGAATACGAGGCGAGCAACTTAAATGGTTTATTAGTTACTTTGAAAATCGTCAACAGTGCGTCTGTTGCAATGGTGCATTTTCGGACTTAAGAGCAATTGACTATGGAGTGCCACAGGGATCTAACCTCGGCCCTTTACTGTTCCTCATTTATATAAACGACCTCCCCAATGTATCACCAATCATGTTTTTTATTTTATTTGCAGATGACACCAACGTTTTTTACTCTCACCGTTCTTTACAAACCCTTACTCAGGTCATAAATACAGAGCTTACTCTAGTGGCAGATTGGTTTTCTGCTAATAAACTAACCCTTAACCTAGATAAAACAAACTTCATACTGTTCAAATCCCATAGGAAAATAGGTCCCTCGGATGACTCGTTAAGATTATCCATCAATGGCATTCCTATTACCAGAGTCACCTCTACTAAATTTTTAGGTGTTCACGTGGACCAACATTTGACCTGGAAAGAACATATAAAAACTATTTCTGACAAAATTGCTAAAAACATTGGTATTCTATCTCGAACTGCATACTTGTTGCCCTCCTGCATACGCCTAAAATTATATTACTCGTTGGTTTACCCCTATCTTACTTATTGCAATATGGTATGGGCATCCACTTATGACTCTAGACTACGGAGATTAATTCTATTGCAAAAACGTGCAGTTCGTATCATTATGGGAGTTCCAAGGTGCGTTCATTCTGGACCACTATTTACTAACTTGAAGCTACTTAAACTAGAGCAGATTCGAACATTACAAATTGGCCTATTTATGTACCGTTATGAACATGGTTTACTTCCAGCATGTTTTAAGGGATTTTTTCATCTAGGATCCGATGTTCATACTCACTACACCAGAAACTTTAACTCTTATCGCCCCATATATGCACACACCAATACTCGCTTATTTTCCATAAAATCTGTTGGCTCCACAACCTGGAATATGCTTCCCTCTCACATACGTTGTGCCCCGCACCTACGACACTTTAAAAAAATGCTGCATGCCTTCCTGATTAATGGAAATTAGCTATAATCTACCCTGCCGGATATTCTTTTTCACTGTTAGTTAAGGTTTTCGTTTTTTTCTTTATTTTCATACTGTTTTGAATTGTGTTTATCATGTACTGTGTACTACTATGTACTATACTGTTTGCATTACTGTATGCAACTTGATGTTGCACTGTTTGTCAAGGATTTAGCTATCACTAATTCAAATTTCTGAAATGTTGTTTTAGGTGTCCCTAGTTAGCGGGATCTTGATCCCTTTTGGGACTCCTCTTGCGGCCAATCCTGATATTTTATGTTAAATGTTATGTGATTTTTATTTGACATGGCTTCAATAAAAGAGTTTTGATTGATTGATATATGTATACATACACGCTTACATACATCCATACATACATACATATACACATACTGTTCATACATCCACACACACGTACATACATACACACATACGTACATGTATACATACATACATATTCACATACATACATCCATACACAAATACGTACATGTAAACATACATACATATACACCTACATACAGACCACATCCATACACGCAAACGTACATGTATACATACATACAAACATACATGCATCCATACACACATACGTACATGTATACATACATACATATGCACATATATACATCCATATATACATGCATACATATATACATACATATATACATACATATATGCATACAGAAATACTTACATACATAGCCTACTATGTACAATATCATACGAACGTACGTATACGTCTACACATGCATACATACACACATTCCTAGGTATGTGTGTATTTCTCTATTTATTTATGTCATAGTGGGAAGGGGTTGCGAATATAAGGGGTTCGTTCAAAGGGTGTTTCGGCGAATGAGCGATAATAGAGCAGTTTTCCATCTGCCCTAATTCACAGCACTTGCACGCATCAATTATTTACACCTGTTGACGTTCTGCTTCCTCCCTTCCGTCGCCCTTCTTTCATCCGTCAGTCCTTCCATCCATCCATTGGCTGCAGATGCAATCCACGACTCCAGCTTCCACAGAGACGCATTGGTAAGGTTACTGGTGAGACACGTGACCAGGGGCACGGTGGACGAATGGTTAGAGCGCTCAGCCTGTAACGCGGTTCGAATCTTCACTGTGGCGGTCACTGTGTAAGAACCGTGAGCAAATCCTTCACTGACAATACTTATTGCTCAGCGCCATCGATGTTCTGTCGTATGGTACTGTGTGCCCGATAGCGCATTGGATAACACACTGGCATTGAGAGCGAGAGGTACCGAGTTCGAGTCCCGTAGGGCGGACATGCTTTGTAGGCTGCTATTAGCGCCGTGTATTGCAGGCTGTCTGTTCCGTTAGTAGTTAAGATTTATGTCTTCTGTCATTTCTGTTCTTGTGAATTGTTTCAATTGCATAACTGTACACTGTAACCGGTTGCGGTTTGTCAACAGGATTGTTTCAATAAACGAAAATACTATATTATCTGAACTTTGGAAGGACATTATTAAATAAGTCGTAATGTAATGTAATAAGGAAAAAGAGGTAGAGAAGGCAAAGAGGTCAAGTAAGGAACACTATGTTAACTGAAACACATGCTCAATGTATCGCAACATAAGCTTAATGTAATAAATGCAACAAGATTAAATTTAAAAGCGTACAAGGTAATGTAAGCCTTTACAATTGATGAATGTTAAAAGCAGCCACTAAACACTACGATGTTCAGTTGATAATGTAAAATATGGAAGAACTGTAAAGTAGTGCAATGTTGGTTCAATATGATGCAAGTCTTCTTAATTTAAGGTAATGAAAGGTGCACTATTCAAAGTAATAACTTGTAACATGCAAACATTATTGCAGTGTAAAGTAAGGCTAGAATGAGCAAATGTAATACAGGCCTTTGCCTAATGCACAGGTTGCATGGATTGAAAACCATGGGAAAACTAGACACCATTATGCCCCGGAAATTAGCAAGGAGATGAGAAAGTGTTGACGCCAATGCTCGGTAATTATCGCGACTGTTTGTCGTTAACGCTATTCCATATTCTTCCACCTGCAGCTAAGAGCCATTCTATATTCTTCCCTCCATAACTCAGGGCTATTCCATAATCGTCCCTCTCCACCTGAAGGGGCTCAGAACCATTCCAGAATATTTCTTCTTCAGCTCATAGCCTCTCCACCCTTCTCTCTGTAACCTAGAGCCATTCCATTGTCTTCCCTCTGCAGTTACCTTTCCATACTCTTCCTCTGTAACTCATAGCTATTCCATTAGCTTCCCTCTGCAGCTCATTACCTTTCCATATTCCTCCCTCTGCAGCAAAGAGCCATTCCACTTTCTTCTCTGCGTCTCGCAAGGATCTCCCACCACCCCCACTGGATCGCAGAGCCTTCCATCAACCCCCCTCTTCTCTTGGTCGCCAAAATGCGACGTCCAGAATGAAGAGCTCATATCTTATTCATGATCCGTGTGTCACAAGGTTTTCCGAGTGTAATGAGTTCGTTGGGGGAGTGCGAGAAGCCAGATGGAAAAGCAGACGACAAGGCGGGAAAACGATCTGTAATGACGAACGGGAAATGGAATCGGTTTCCTTCCGTAAGTGGGAATTCTTAATTCTCGTTTTCTGCGTTTACTTTCGCGCATGTCAATTAGGGAAAAGCTGAAGAAGAGGAGGAGGATGAAGAGAAGGAGGAGGAGAAAGTAGAAGAATGGAAAGAGGAAGAGGATGAGGAAGAGGAGTAGGAACATTACAAAGGATGGAGGAGGAAGAGGTGTAAGATGTAAAGATCAGAAGCAGAAAAAGATAAAGAACACCGGGCTAACTTTGAAGTCACCGGCTTATTGTTATTGCTGCTGTTGTTCTCCTCTTCCTCTTCCTCTTCCTCTTCCTCTTCCTCTTCCTCTTCCTCTTCTTCTTCTTCTTCTTCTTCTTCTTCTTCTTCTTTCTTTCTTCTTCTTCCTTCCTCTTCTTCTTCTCTTCTCCTCTTCCCTCCTCCTCCTCCTCCTCCTCCTCCTCCTCCTCCTCCTCCACTTCCTCTTGTTCTTGTTCTTGTTCTTCTTCTTCCCTCCTCCTCCCCTTCCACATTCTTCTCCTTCATATTTTTCTCTTCCTCCTCATCCTCCTCCTCTTTCCTCCTCCTCCTCCTCCCTCTTGTCGTCTTCCTCCTCCCTCTCGTCGTCTTCCCCCTCCTATTTTATTTCATACACTGTGAGATTTGCCTAATGTTCCTTTCGTTAGTGACCGTCTCTTCCTCCTACAGCGCTTCGAACTCGCGCTTTTATCCGCGGGACATGTAGCACTCTGCCAATCAACCAACACGGAGTAGCATCATCACAATCTAATCAAGAAACAAAGAGAATCGCAAACAAATGAATTCACTCACCCTAACGTTGATGCTTTGATCTAACATAATCTCCATCGGCCACGATGTACTGCGTTGATGACAAAGGCTGTTCTTCCTCATCGTCGTCATCGTCGTCGTCACCATCGTTGGGCGGCGGTTGCCTCACGTAGAAAGAGAAGTCGGTGCCAGCTGCTCTTCTGTGGGTCAGCTGTCGTCTTCCGGTCAAGATATGGTCACCAGAGGATGTCGTCAAAACTGAAAATTATTATTACTGTTATTACTACTACTACTATTACTACTATTGTTGTACTATTGTTGTTATATATATTCGTTTATTGAAACCTGAGTGACAAAACGCATTCAGTGACAATAGAGATAAGCATAAAATTTAGCTATCGTCTAAATAGTACCCTAGGTATAAAGTTAGTGTCATCTTTTTCAGGTAGTGTGAATTGGTGTGGTCTTGGGCGCAGATCATAACAGCGCTGAACAATTGGTGGAAACAAACAAACTCCGAAGGACGTGCAAGTCATTGTCAATGACTGCTTTTAGCAATCGTCCCTCGACCCCCCGAATCATTGACTCCAACCGCTCAGCATCAGGTGGTAGAAAATTCAGCCGCTGCATTTTTGCGAGGAAGCGCTCTAGCTTGCTTCGGTCGCCGGCAGATGCAAGGCCCCACCAGGCGGGGGCGGCATATAGGATTCGCGAAGTAACCATGGCCCTGGACACACCATGGAGCGCCGCCTGGGGGAGGCCGTGGGATCTCAGGAGCCCAAGGGCGTAGAGGGAGCTGGTGCATATGCTGAGGAGTCTCTTCCTCTTCCTCTTGCTCTGCTACTACAACTACTACTTCTGCTGCTGCTTCTGCTGCTGCTGCTGCTGCTGCTGCTTCCTGCTGCTGCTGCTGCTGCTGCTGCTACTACTACTACTACTACTACTACTACTACTACTACTACTACTATAATAATAATTATTATTATTTAATCTGAATTAAACTACTAAAAGACCAATTGCAACAGTATGGTTCACAGAGAATCTGTTAGGTTGGCCAGCTGGACAGGGATGGAGGAATGGATGGAAGAAATTATTTGTAGATTATTTGGTTGGTTGATTGATTGATTGATTGATTGATTGATTGATTGATTGATGTAAACACCGAGGGATGAAAGATTGGACAATGGTCAGACACTCAGAATAATGGAAGGGTGAACATATAAATCAATCGATCATTCATAACTCAATCGATTACACTCGACAACAAATTTTAACTTTTTTTTTGTTTCCTAAAAACTTTAGCTGTTCTATATAGATTTTGGCACGCTGAATCCAGTGGTGTTCTCAGAATTTTTGTATCAGGTCAGGTTTTTGAGAAAAATGGTTTGCGTAAAAGAAACCGTCTCTTACTTAGTGCATAGATTTCGCTCTTGGACAACAAATTTTAACTCAGCCAATTAAAAAACTTTAGCTGTTCTATATAGATTTTGGCACGCTGAATCCAGTGGTGTTCTCAGAATTTTTGTATCACGTCAGGTTTTTGAGAAAAATGGTTTGCAAGATTTTAAAAGAAATGCCCAGAAATTTACTTAGTGCATAGATTTACAATGTACTGTTACTTAGAGAACTGACAGTCGCTTTTCTCAAAAACCTGACGTGATACAAAAATTCTGAGAACACCACTGGATTCAGCGTGCCAAAATCTTATATAGAACAGCTAAAGTTTGTTGGGAAGATAAAGTTAAAATTTGTTGTCCAGTGAAATCTATGCACTAAGTAATTATTATGGGCATTTCTTTTAGAATCTTGAAAACCATTTTTCTCAAAAACCTTACGTGATACACAAATTCTGAGAACACCATTAGGATTCAGCGTGCCAACATCTATATACAACAGCTAAAGTGTTTTAGAAGTAGTAAAAGTTAAAAGTTGTTGTCCAGTGTAGTAGCACTAAAAGTAAATTTCTGCAGCATTTCTTTTAAAATCTTGCAAACTATTTTTCTCAAAAACCTTAGCAGTGGTACAAATATTCTGAGAACACCACTGGATTCAGCGTTGCCAAAATCTATATAGAACAGCTAAAGTTTTTAGGAATGGATGGAAAAAAGTTAAAATTTGTTGTCCATAGTGAAATCTATGCACTAAGTAAATTTCTTTTAAAATCTTGCAAACCATTTTCTCAAAAACCTGACGTGATACAAAAATTCTGAGAACACCACTGGATTCAGCGTGCCAAAATCTATATAGAACAGATGAAGTTTTTTAGGGTGAACAAAAAAGTTAAAATTTGTTGTCCAGTGTTATAAGTCGATCGATTACCCAGGTGACTGTGTGCAATGGCTGTTCCTGTGATGTTGATCTTGCACGCATGCTGAGGAATTGTCGTGACCACGTGACTTCCGACCGACAGTTTGTCCTTCGTGAAGATCCCGGAAATGATGTGACACGTCAAGATGTCACCAGATGTCGCAGACTGCTGTTGACACGGACTGCAACCGTTCTCCCGTTCGGCCAACTTCAAAGAGGCCGCCGCTGTCTTCAAAGGTTCCGACTGTGACGTCAAGGAATCCGACGGTAGCTTTACAGGTTCTGGCGGCGAGTTCAAAGCATAACCGGAAGATTTGATGGCATCATGCTTTACATTTGTCGGTGTAAAAGTGCCTTCCGCTGACACCAAGGCACCGCTGAATTCTATGATCTAAGTTAAAAAAAATTGAAAAAGCTTATTCCTCAAACCCCTTTCCGAACTAGTGACTTCTATAGCGCCACTTAATTAAGCACAAGCGATTGTTTCAATACTAGAAATTAAATGCACATATCTATATATCCATCAATCCATCCATCCTCTGATTGGTCAGCACTGCGACAGGTGCTTTAGAAATTCTTAAATACAATACAATACAATACAATACAATACAATACAATACAATACAATACAATACAATACAATAAATACAATACAATCCATCCATCCATCCATCCAACCAACCAACCACCCACCCGCCCGTTAGTCGACACACACGCACACACATGCACATTAAATATATACGTACACATTTAATATATACATACACATTTGCGTATACACAAACATATATATATTATATATATATACACACATACATATTAAAACGTAATGTTAATTAATTGTCTATTTCATTCATTCATTTCAGATGTTTATATAGCGCCCCTTCAAGATTTCTACTCAGAGGCGCCCCGACTACAGCGCGAACACTGAATCGGAGTTTCACGCCGAAGCGCATGAGCAATTGCGAGTGAAGGACTTGCCCAGGGTCCCTGTAACATGTTGCCTTTGCCGACATTAATTGGTCCTCAGATGCGTTTAATTGACTGATCTCTGCTGACTAGGACAACAGCCATACAACATCTTGACAACACGACTCGACAAAGAACAGGCGACTTCAAACGACGCCTTGGGACTCGAACCCAGAACGCAGTGCTGAAAAAGACGCTCAACTACAGCGCCCTCCATCGATGCAAATTGTAGATAAAGATGCTGAACGGAAGACTGCTGCTGCTGCTGTTTTTACGTGACTGGAGCGACTGTGTGAGGTCGGTCGGTCAACACTGACCACAATCTCCGCATAGAAATGCCTAGAAAAACCAGGCACTAGAGCGTTTTTAATGCAGGGTTCTATACTTATGACAGCACAGTTGTATGCATATACTACGTCTGAAGACCAGAAAACACACACACACACACACACACACACACACACACACACACACACACACACACACACACACACACACACACACACACACACACACACACACACACACACACACACACACACACACACACACACTAATCTAATCTAATCTAATCTAATCTAATCTAATCTAATCTAATCTAATCTAATCTAATCTAATCTAATCTAATCTATCTAATAAAAGTAATGGAATCAAATCCATTCTATACCAACAGGGCTTTATTCTATTTCCTGCCTCGTTGTATTGCATTCCATTCCATTCTTAGAAGGTATATCGAAGGTGCCATATAAATGTCTACCTTTTAACATTACAATCTTTCTACTCTATTTTATTATCGCATATTTTAGTCCAATCGACCAGAAGTCTTAATCCGATGGGGAAGTCGGGTCAAAATCCAATAAATCTAGGTAAAAACTATATTTTGTCTCATGGCTTCTATAGCATCATCATCGTCGTCGTCGTCATCATCATCATCATCATCATCAACATCATCAGTTTATGACACCAGCCATTTTTGGCGGCGATGGGTACAAATAAATGATCCCCATTGCCCTCGGTCATTAGTATTAGTTCAAGTGTTGCTCTATGTTCTCTTAATAATATATCCTATAGTCCTGATCTGCCTTTGTTTTTTCCTTCGGATCTTGCACTTAATGCACTGCGTGAAATTCTTTCAACTGGCATTCTCTCTTCATGTCCAAACCATGGGGGTCTTCTTTTATCGACTTTGTCTAGTAGAGTTGTTTTTAACACCTAATGATTGATTGACTTATGTTATCATTTCCTGTATTCCAGAAATGCCTGCGATCTTCCGCAGCCAGCTCATTTCAGCTATAGAAATTCTTTTCTCATCGTGCTTTCGCATTGTCAGACCTTCAGATCCCTACAGGAAATCGGTTATATCATCGTCTCGTATTTGCTTTTTTGGTCTTCCTTGTTAATTTCTGCTTCTGCGTATCCTGTTCATTTTTCCAAATGCTTCTGAAGTGCGCCAAGTGCTTCTTTGTAAGTCGTTTTTGTGGCTGCCAACTATACGGCAACTTATTAGCCTTTCTAGATAGACGAATTGTTCTACTTGCTCAATAGCTTATCCTTGGATTGTCATAGTTATTGGTGTCTCTTTGGTCATGTCAATCACCATTCCTATAGCGCCCTTAAAATAATAATGCACAAGCGAATATCACTTCAAATGACGCCGTGGTACAAAAATCGTGATACATTTTAGGAGACCGGTCGAAATTGACAGGTCAAGACCAGGATCGAAATTGACAGGTCAGGACCAGGATCGAAATTGACAGGTCAGGACCAGGATCGAAATTGACAGATCAAGACCAGAAACGGTCGAAATTGACAGGTCAGGACCAGAATCGAAATTGACAGGTCAGGACCAGGATCGAAATTGACAGATCAAGACCAGAAACGGTCGAAATTGACAGGTCAGGACCAGGATCGAAATTGACAGGTCAGGACCAGGATCGTTCCTGGTGTTGGAACGAGAACCAGAAGTCAAACTATAGTGGATCAGCAATTCCAATCAATCAATCAATCAATCAATCAATCAATCAATCAATCAATCAATCAATCAATCAATCAATCAATCAATCAATCAGGACCAATCAATCAATCAATCAATCAATCAATCAATCAATCAATCAATCAATCAATCAATCAATCAATCAATCAATCAATCAATCAATCTAAAGTTGATATAGCGCCCCTTCCAGATACCTACTCACCCCGAGGTACACATAATCCCTCAGGGACTTAAACATTAATTAAATATAAAATGTAAAGCATAGAAAGTGAGAACTCGACACAGTCTTCATACATCACGAGCAGTTTTAAACACGCAAAAGTAACAAAAGTATAGTGATATTAAACCCCGACAATGTTATGAAATCTAAATTTTAATATATTATAAATATGTCTTAGGCCTATATTGTAAGTTGATGCTGGAAAGCCGTTCCCTGGTAAGATTGGGAAAGCAATCACCGGTCCGCATTATCGGGAAGTCTCAGACTTAACTACAATGCAGTCAAGTTTAGACGACTGCATCACATCCCGCCATGGAAGCAGATTTCTTCATGCTTCATCCATCAAATAGAATGACTGGAGTTCAATCTAAGTCTAGACAGCCGCCCACAGCGGGCGCGCACCGTGCTACTCAACGATGTCACCGGTGTTACGGTATACGGCAATTGGTGGTCAACTAATGGTCTCAAAATATAATATAGGCCTGTTTCAGGCTATCAGATGGTTTACTTACACTGTAATATGTATAAATGTATAGACCCCATATGTAACATCCCGTGCTGCAGAAGTCTGGATCACCTCTGAGTAGTCCCATTGAAGAGGTGCTATTTAAATCCTTGAATGAATTAATATAGTATATGGCCTCGACCCTGCTAATTATTCAACGAATTGATCGGGTGAGGTCCGTCAACACCGCTCTCCGTTTGAATCGTAGGCCTATACATGGGCGTAGCCATAAAAAAATTTCGGAAGGGGTTTTATGATTTCGGGAGGGGTTTCCATTGAAATCGTCGCAAAAGTCTTGGTTTTTGTATTTTGCATGTAAAAGCATATAAAAATTTTCGGAAACTTATTGGGGGGTTTGAACCCGTAAAACCACCCCCTAAATACGCCCATGATCGTATACCACGCCTTTTAACTTCCCAGTGTACGGTCCGTGCTGCATGGGGTGAGATTCAAATATCTGAATAGGATGTCATGCATGAAGATTTTCTGTTGCACTTCCGAAAATAGGAGAGCTAGTTTCCTCTTCAGAAAAAATTTCGGCTCATTATATACCAGACGAGGTAACAGTTACCTAAACTGAACTTTGAAAAAACTTGAATGCCAGCTGTAAATGATTGCGCCTATCCTCAAAAGTCATGCGCTCGAACACGTGCATTGCAGACTAGCAATATAGAGAGTTTAAAGTTGAATTAACGTTAGAAACCGAGGAAATGAAACCCAGCTGTGCAATTGCAGTGGTTCCAATATAGCCTATAGTTACCCTAGTAAAATAAGTCTTCTGGAAACAGAAAATCTACGCTGTGTTCTGTTCTGTTTCGATACGTTGTACTTAAATGTTGTACTTTAAATTTAAATTTACTTTACTTTACTTTGTTCAGAATTTCACTTTACTTTTACTTTAGAAATTTATATGATGTTATGTCAGAAGTTTGTTTCGATATGTCAGCTCCACTTGCGTAGCGTAGCAAATTCAGCTGTAATTTAGGAATACACAGTCGGTGGGAAGACCACGCGGCGAAGGAGAGGACCGGTCACCTGCCATCATATTATGCCGAGAGCCCGAGACTAAGAAAGCTGAAGTCGCTGACCTCCAGAGGCATAACTGCCTGTAGAGGTTAGCTTAAAGGACTACCGTTCTTCCTCTTCTGTTTCATGTCACACTATACTATACGAATTTATGTTATGCTTGGAACCTCTGTTTTCGATATATCAAACTGTCGCTAAATGAATTACGTCCATTGCTGCATCGAGAGAATCTCTAGCGGAGTAGCGCCTACATCTGTTCCTGTTTGGCCACATTTGTGTTTTCTCTTCGTTGACTCTACGGTTAGGAGTGACCAGAGTCTGTGCCTCTGGTCCTGCGAGGTCGAATCTAATCTAGTATGGCGTGCAGGATCGCGCATGCGTGCCCGGTTTCCCATCAAAGACGGCGGCCGCCGATCAAACGACATCAAAGGAGCGCCGACAGAGGCGGCAACGCGGCTAATCAAAACGGATCAAAGGAACGCTGAGGCCATACAAGATGCCACTGCTTGCTAACGGCGGCAGCGTCGTCTTAGAGCCATACGCCGTCGGGATCTTCTATATAGCGCCCATCCGACGGCAGATGGCAGCATCCGTCAGATAACTGATGACACTGCGATTCCCTGTACATGTATATACGCACCAGTGTTCGCAGGGTGAGTCCTTTGTGTCGGGAGAAATGATTTGTAATTGTAAGAGAACAGTTGTATGGCCGCTTTTTAGGAGCAGATTGTGAGATTATTACACGGTTCACCATCATCACCACTGTCACCACGATGACCACCGCTACCACCACCACCTCCTCCTTCTCCTCCTTCTCCTCCTCCTCCTTCTTCTTCTTCTCCTCCTCCTCCTCCTTTTCCTCCTCTTCCTCCTCCTCCTCTTCCTTCTCCGCCTCTTTTCTTTTCCTCCTCCTCCTTTGCTACTGAATGGCCACGGCTGTGAGCGGCGATATATAAATTACCAATTACATTACATTACATTACCTCTATCTCTACCTCTACCTCCTCCCTCCTCCTCCTCTTCCTCCTCCTCTCCTTTTACTTTCCCTTTCCCCTCCTCCTCTAGCTCTATCTCCCTCCCTCCTCCTCTTCCTCCTCCACCACAGCCATCACTAACGTTACTAGATTACTACCACCACCAACAAAACCACCACCATCACTCAACACCACCTCTACCACGTCCACATATTTCCCAGTTACCACTTTCTTTCTTCGCTTACCAGCGCAATGACAATGACGCTTTCGTGACTTAACCACATGACGTCGGCGTTAGCGATGACGAACCAGTTTCAGGAACTCGTGTAACGTCATCCGAATCACAAATTGTACCACAATACTCCAGTCTATCAGATGATAACTTCTATTGCGCCACGGTTTCTATAGTGCTGTCGTTCGAGGTATCTTTCCGACCAAAGCTTTTAGTCTAGTTACACAAAAATTGCAAAAACCTTATTGTAATGTAACAAAAACCAAGAGAAGTCAGTACGATAAGGTAAGGTAATGTAATGTAAGGATAAGGTGAGATTAATCTATAAGAAACGGTCAGATAGGGTAAGGTGAAGCTGTAAGGTAAGATTGGGTAAGGCATGCAAGATAAGGTTACGTAGGTTAAGCCTCACTTATAGTAAGTTCCTGATACCAGCCATTTGGCGGCGTTGGGTACGAATAAGTGATCTCCATTGTCCCCGGTCATTTGTGAAGTCCATTGCCTCCATTAGCGTTAGTCCAACTGTCCAAGTGATGTTATGTTCTCATTTATATTGTCTATCCAGAGTAGGCTTGGTCTGCCTTTGTTTCTTTTTCCTTCGAATCTTGCATGTAGTGCATTGTGTGATGTGCAGTCAACTGGCATTCTACATGTCCATTAGGCTATATACCATTATTAATAATTAAATCATGCATCACACAATCGATATCTCTTAGCTACAGAATATTCATAGCCTTAGATTCTCTTCTACCATGTTTGCACGAGTAATAAATGAGCGCCTCTGAATCTCTGAGTGGCGCTATACAAATGTTCAAGTTCAATAACAATTACAATTACAAATACATCAATTAAAACTAGGCTAACAACGAAATATGTTGCATTGCACATTCTCTACCCAGGTAGATTGAGCGCTACTGAATGGCCAGGGCTGTGAGCGGCGCTATATAAATTACTAATTACATTACATTACATTACATTAAATTACATTAAATTAAATTACATTACATTACATTACATTACATTACATTACATTACATTACATTACATTACAGAGTTTGTCGTTTATTTGATGATGTGCGTTAGTAATCTATAGCTCGTGTCTTACCTACTGACGGCTTTTGTCTCATCTGAGTCGCTAATAATTGTCTTCTCAGCCTCACTTCATTCGTTCAGCTGTTCAGCGCCAATAGCTTTCGCAGGCAATCATCTCTCGCTGCCGAACAGTTCCGAAAGCTGACGAACAGTTCCGAACCGCTTCTCCTCTTAACGATGCGCATTCCGACGTCTCACGGGCAAGACTGTTCTATCAATCAAAGGCATTCTGTAGATTGGTATGTGAATGGGAGATTCGGCGCATGCGTGTCCTGCTCAGCAATGCGGTCTCTGTATTGAGTGTGTGGTGGGTGGCGTGAGAGAGAGAGAGAGAGAGAGAGAGAGAGAGAGACAGACAGACAGACAGACAGACAGACAGACAGACAGACAGACAGACAGACAGACAGACAGACAGACAGACAGACAGAGACAGAGACAGAGACAGAGAGAGAGAGAGAGAGAGAGAGAGACAGAAAGAAACAGAGAGAAACAGAGAAAGAGACAGACAGACAGACAGACAGAGACAGAGAAAGAGTGAGAGAAAGACATACGCTACAGACAGAGAGATGGTGAGACAGAGAGAAAGAGAGGCAGATCGATAGAGATACAGCTATATATCATTTTCATCAACATCAACATCGTTCCTAGTAGAACGTGGTACGTTACGAGCGCTTCTGTGCATTCATTTCCAGGTTCGCCTGTCGATGCTGCTGGCTTATTTAAGAGATTTAAATCTCGGACTTGCACGGTCCATACTCGGGTACCTTACACGGCGTGGCATCCATTCAAACGGGCAGCGGCGGTGAAGGATCTCACCCGATCAATTCATTGAAAAAATTAGCAGGGTCATTGAGGCTATAGTACACGCGTTACTTGCTTAGTAGCCTTACTAGCCTACTTAGTCCTTCCCGTTCTGGTCTGGTCACCGGATAGCGCATCTCCTTCACTCATCCCTGTCCATCGCCAGCTCCACAGCCTCGCCCCCACGACTTCTCCAGGCATCTAAATTCGTCTCTGATGGCTTCCGGTAAGTTGAGGCTATAGGCTACAGTCCCTATAGAAAATGTATAGGCTACGTTCACATTTAGGCTACGTTTAGGGGAGGCGATCATTGCCAACTCTTCAGCCACGAGCGGCGAGCCGATATACTGGGCGAATCCCAAAGACTTATATAATTATATGCATGAAGCAAGCACATATATAGCAAGACTTGCCGCTTGTATCCCGATAACATTCCACTAGTTCGTGACAATGACAAGTGCACGAAAACAACTTGTCAGTGGTCGTGATACGGAGTCCAACAAGTTATCCTTGTTGTTTAGAGCCGACTGATTGTGTCGCTGACTGACTGGAGTTTCGTGACAGTCGTTAGACGCCTTTGTTGCGAGTGTTCAAGTGTGGCGCCATATGAATTGCCTGAATAATAATAACAACAACAACAACAACAACAACAACAACAACAACAACAACAACAACAACAACAACAACAACAACAACAACAACAACAACAACAACAACAACAACAACAACAACAACAACAACAACAACAACAACAACAACAACAACAACAACAACAACAACAACAACAACAACAACAACAACAACAACAACAACAACAACAACAATAATAATAATAATAATAATAATAATAATAAGCTTGATTAATAATCCACTTGATTAAAAAAACAAAAAATACAAGAAAAAGACTAAAATTAGGCCTACTCAGTTTTAATATATTCATTCTCCAAGGACACGGCCATATTGCGAAATTAATCATAAATACCTTTGATAGTAGGCTACTTTCGTGTTTTAACAAATGAAAGTTTCGATTGGAGGTGTCAAATGAAAAATAATAGTACGAATCCTTAGATTGGAGGCCAAAGGTTCTACGGACAGAACATGGTGTCGCATCTGGCTTTACGTTTAGGCCTACCGAGGTCGCTGAGGCCTATCCACTATCCATAGGCCTACAGACGCGGTCTAGTCGAGACATGCTCAAGCACTTACCACCCGTTCTCTTTTCCTCCGTTTCCTTATAATGCCTTCGTGTCCGACTCGTCCGTACCTTTTATCCGTACCCATTCATACAGTTTATATATATATATATATATATATATATATTCATTCATTCGGGAATTTATATAGCGCCCCTTCAAGGAAACTACTCAGAGGCGCTCCCGACTCCAACGCGCCCAAAAAGAACAGTTTTTAGTTTAGTATATATACCTCCAATAGGCCTACTTCCAATATTTGACACATCTAATATATATCATATATATATCATATTATACCATATATATACATATATATACATGTATATATATATATATATATATATATATATATAATTTATATAATGGACTGACAAGCTGGGTCTACGGTTAAGTAGTGGACCAGGTCAGTGGGAGTCTCGGGGAAGTAGATAACCATTTGTGTCAATGGGAGAGCACGTGACTTCGTGCTGCATTTGTCTATACTTGTGTTTATTTAGCCGTTTATCTACTGTCTGGCTCCGTGGTTTATGCGTGGATGTATGTATGTGTCTGCGTTTATCTACTTAGGTTTACATAGGGGAAATTTAAAAATCACGGACGTCTGTTTAGGGTCTGTGGCTGGTTATGTAGTTAGGAAACGGACGGAAGGATGGCCTGTCAGACGATGACTTAATTACTCAAATTGTCTGGCTGTATGTCTGCCTATCTGCTTGTCTCTGTGTGTGCCTGTTTGTCTGTATGTTTGCCTGTCTATATGCTCGTGTGATTACCTTATTGTCGGTCTTCTTGCTTCTCTGTTTGTGCGAACATATGGCTGTTCATAGTATGATCTGTATGTATGTATGTATGTATGCATGTATGTATGTATGTATGTATGTAATGTATGTATGTATGTATGTATGTATGTATGTATGTATGTATGTATGTATGTATGTATGTATGTATGTATGTATGTATGTATGTAGATATCCATGTATGTATGAATGTATGTATGTATGTATGTATGTACTATGCATGTCTGTTTGTATGCATGCATGTCTGTCTGTCTGTTTGTATGCATGCATGTCTGTCTGTATGTCTGTCTGTCTGTATGTCTGTCTGTCGATCTATCTATCTGTCTGTCCATCCGTCTGCCTGTCTCCCTGCCTGACAGACTTCACTGACCATCCCACCAAGTTATTCACAGCTTGACTAACAGACTTACTTACCAACCTACCTACTTGCAGAACCAATGAACGAACGAACCATCTGATTGATTCTTTACCTCAATATCCCTATCTTATCGCAGCACGCGACGAACCTTTCAATTTTGATGGCGAACCAAGTAATTGCGGCGAATATTGCGAGAAAATGCGCTATAAAATTTGTCGTCGCGTGCCAATTAGTTAGATGGATGGTCCTTCTGCCGCAGGAAGCAATTCAGACATCCACACGAACGAATGAAGAGGGACTTTGTCAGCGTCGGGAAACGATCCCTTTGTTAGGAGCAGTGTGACCACTCCTTGGGATTTTCCCCAAGATCTTGGGATTTTTGGGGTCAACTTGGGATATGGGGATTTTGCATAGCAATCTTGGGATTTTTGTCTCAGGTTTACAGACTAGTTTTTACTGTACTTTTCAACAGTGGCAGCGATTCAGGTTAGAAAGAACTCGCTCATTGGGTCGGTCTGAAACTCTTTGTTATTGTTGTTACTTGTTAACATCGTCGTAATTTGTCAATTCAACGTTTTGCTTCGGTTTTTTCTTTGCCAGTTCTTAGCTAGGCATTTTTGTGAATAATTCTGAATGTTAGAAAACATTTCATATTTCAAACACAAATTTTTCCTTTTCAGTAACTTGGGAATTTTTGGTACACTTTTGGCCAATCTTGGGATTTTTCGGGCAAGAGCTTGGGATTTCAGAAAATGGAGAGTGGTCGCACTGGTTAGGAGGGAGGCAGGGAGGAAGGAGTGAGTGAGACGGTAGGGCTTATAGGGAGACAGAGGAGGGAGGTCCAGGCGCCTGGCTTGAAATAGTTTTGTAGGAGACAGACATATGGACAAAGAAAAAGACAGACAGACAGACAGGCGGGAGAGCAGATGGACGAGTTGGCATATGTGAAATTCCAATAAATATTCTGATATAATTATAAAAACCTAGGTGGCAGCAGATCCGAAATAGCCACAGACTAAATATTTTCTTCAACAATTACACACACACACACACACACACACACACACACACACACACACACACACACACACACACACACACACACACACACACACACACACACACACACACACACACACACACACACACACACACACACACACACACACACACACACACACACACACACACACACACACACACACACAGTCACACACAGTCACACACACACACACACATACACGCACACACAAACATAGCATGATAGTATATTGTATTAAATGGTGACAATGAATATTCAGGCCATCAGTGCCTACTATCTGATTAATGACTGATGTAAATAGGGCAACCCCTGTTAGCGGAACCTTATGTTCCTTCACAATGGGTTTACCTATTGACGCCCTCAGTCAATGCCGGCCCGCATACGATTGCTTGAACTAGGTGCTTGTATTATCAATCAATCAATCAATCAATCAATCAATCAATCAATCAATCAATCAATCAATCAATCAATCAATCAATCAATCAATCAATCAATCAATCAATCAATCAATCAATCAATCAATCAATCAATCAATCAATCAATCAATCAATCAATCAATCAATCAATCAATCAATCAATCAATCAATCAACCAACCAACCAATCCAATCAATCAATCAATCAATCAATCAATCAATCAATCAATCAATCAATCAATCAATCAATCAATCAATCAATCAATCAATCAATCAATCAATCAATCAATCAATCAATCAATCAATCAATATATCAATATATCAATATATCAATTGATTGATTGATAATGCAGCACTCGTATAGCTGCGGTTTTCGTGGCCTACTCTTTTCAGAAGATGACCATGCAAAAGACGGGTTATCTCTATACCTTTATATATTGTTCCCGCTTGATTTGCGTAGTTAACTTTGGCTGGTAGGCCTACTCACCAGGTACGCCAGTGTATTTGAATTTGCTCTATCCCAGTGGTGCACAACCTTTTTCAGCCAAGGGCCACTAATCGATTTCTTAAACTCTTCAGGGGCCAAAAAAAGTGTGACAACTCATGGTTTTCAATGACCACAGTGCGCAAGCTGGATGCATCTCTGCCACCAGCTTAGAGATGTCAGATTGAATGTTTGTAGTTGACCGACGCAGAACTTCTTCAGGATGGTCGTCAGTTAGTTGATTCCGTTTGCTACTTTTGTTCAGCTTCATCTGTGAAAATCAGCGATAGGTGCTTCCAATCGTGCTTACGTGAACAAGAGCATTGTCCTTCTGATTTACAAAATATGTCCTGGAAGAGACTTGTAAAAGTCAAGCAAAGTTTTGTTTCTGAAAGCAGCACGCATTGCATCAGATGACTGGAGATCAATAAGTTCCAACTGGTAATCTGGTGACACCTCGTCCATTGGAACAGCAAAGGGATCTGCAAAGATTTGCATCTGCTGCAGTGAAGGCGCCAGGATTTCAGGTTGGGGCTAAAGATCCAAGCCCTTCCCTTTTGTCCCTCCTGTGATTTGCAGTGATTTCCCATTTTGGGGAGGGGGCTGAGCCGCAGTTAAAGGGGCTATCCCCTGGCGCCGCCACTGATCTGCCTGTCTGCACTGTTCAAAGTCTTGAAAACGACAGTTGAAAGAATGGATCAGAGCCTCCAGCTTCCCAACATAACTCTGTGTATCAATGTCCTGGTTTTTCTGCAGCATTGACTGGAAAGTAGGAAAGTGAATAAAATTTCCTGAACCTGCTTGCTGTTGGAACAACTTCAGCTTCACCTGAATGCTGAGACGTGATTGGCGAGGTGACAAAGAAGTTGGTTTTCGCCTTGCAACTTCAGGTTAAGATAATTCAGGTGCTGTGCCACGTCGACAAGGAAGTTGTGTGCTTCTCGCTGAAATTAGAGGTGTGCATCACTTTAGACTTAAAGTCCGTTTCTGGCTCTTAAATAGTTGCTTTTTCTGTTGGTCATCGCGGGCCACATGACGGCCTGTCGCGGGCCGGATGTGGCCCGCGGGCCGGACGTTGTGCACCACTGCTCTATCCTATATATTATCGTTCCCGCAGAATCCCGCTGGATTTGAAAATGTAAAACGTAAACTTTCGCTTTTTTCTATAGAGACCGAATTGTGGCGCCCGTTATCGATCGCCTTTTCCCTGCAAGCGCTGCATGCAGGCGGCGTGGGCTTCGTGATGCGAGTCACGTAGGCCATTTGGCGGTCTTTGTTGATGATCGTTGATTGGTAGAAAACCCCGCGGAACTTTCCCGCGCTTTTTGGCTATATAAGCCCGTCTTGGCGGTTTTCGGCAGAGTCGCTTCCTGTTCGTCGTGCCTGTGGGACCTGTGTGGTTCGTTTTCTGCTCGGGGTGTCGACTTCTGGTCTTTGCCGGCGTTTCTCGACGATTAAGGTGGGATAATTAGCAGTAGTTTGTGTGATTTAACTGACGGAAAGTGATTATTAGTAGATGATTGATAAAATAGATCGAAATTAGATCGAATTTCGACGACTTTTGATTGGACGATTGTATCGTATGAACGCTGTAGATAGCCAGTTTAACGGAGATTGGTGATTATAGCGAGTGGCGCTATAGAAGTTTATTGTAATCTTGTACGTTTTATTATCGCGAGTGGCGCTATAGAAATTTATTGTAATCTTTTACGTTTTCCTTATTAATTCTTGATAATTCTCTGCAAATTGTTAAATAATTAATAATGACAGAAAAACCTGTGGAGCACACAGAAATTGAATCATTGAAGAGTTTGGTTGATTCTTTAGTTAAAACGCAGAGTGTGCACAATGATAGAATGGAACAACTATTTGCCAGATTAGGGTTCGAATCCCAGAGCCCGGGTAAAAGTCGTTCTCACGATGACAAGCGAGGCAGCTCCTACTCGGAGCGTGGAGTCCAATTGGCGGGAACTTTGCCAGGTTGGGCGGGAATAGGTGAATGCTTGGATGAGTCACATTCTCTTTTGGCGGGAAACCACCACCGATTGGCGCCAAATTACCCAATGCTATCTGACAATGAAGAAGGTTTGGCGGGAACGAACCCCGTTCTCTCTATAGAGGGCGCTGCGATCCCAACGGAAGGCGCGAACATATGGTATCGGTCTTTAAATCCTGAGGACTTTGTAAATGAATATGATACCAACAAAGAAAAGGTAACTTCGATGGCGCTACCCAGACGAAGTTCACGTCTTGCTGAAAAACCTAGAATTAATTATGCTTCTGATTATCCTCCCTTGAGTTATAGACAGGTAACCTCTCAATGTAGACCTAGTTTGACAAACCCTTCGATGGTCGCCTATCAAGAACAGCTTCCCACCAAACCCGCTTCCCCTCTCCCTCCAACGTCACAATCGGTGACGTCATCGACAGGGTGGGGGACGGGCGCGATAACTGGTACCAGAAGTGGGGTACTGTTACGCTTGTTAGGTCAGGACCAAGGTACAGGGTTGGATAATTATGGTCAAGAACCAGATACACCCGAAATGGTTACTGAGTATGCGCATACTTCACAAATGATTAATGAGGGTGAAGATAACTATAGAAAGGAAATTTTGAAAAGTAAAACCAGGGCCGATGTAAATGAAGTTGATTTTCAACAATCACAGTGGTCAGAACCTAGAGTATCAGAACTGCCTTCTGAAAGGTTTACAATGTCTAATACTGAGTTTCTAGTTGCAGGACACTCACAGTCTTTAGGTTTGGGGAGAGCAGATCGATTAATCCGCTATCCTACCAGTGAGGAGGAACAGCTGCATCGTTCGGTCAGATTCTCGACCCCTACGTCAGGTGAACATCCCAGTCGCTATCTCAGCCTCCCATCTGCACCTAAAGAAGGTCGACCTTCTTCTGGAACCGACGGACCTGGTCGACATGCTGTCACATCGTCCGCCACATATCCGGGATATGTCATGGCACCATGGTACCACGATACATCGTCACTCTACCGACAACCTCCTGACGCGCGACCTGTGATGTGCAGCTGGCAGCCTCGAATGAACACCGAAGATGAGTCCAGGGTTCAACGCCTGATGCAACCGAGTGCTTCGTCAAGTCCCATGATAAGAATGTCATGTGAACCGATCAGCGTCTCTGCTGCTGAAAAGAAATGCTCGTGCCACCTACCGCAATCTTCATCTCTGACGTCATCGTCTGCAACGACATCGCATCCGGGAGACCGACAGCATTCGGCTGACGATGAAAAGAAAGAACTGCGACAACCAGCTACTTCGAGTGTTGGTGAAACCTCAAGCCAACCCAGAATCCCTGAGATGGACGTGCAACCTTCGGAACAACGAAAGAATAACTCCGCAGATTCAGGTCAGACCCGACAACCTAAACAATGGATCAAACTGGGTTCATATAATGGTCGTACGGCGGTCGAAGCATTCATACGCAAGTTTGAAGTCTGCTCACAAAATAACGGCTGGACTGACGAGGAGAAGCTTAACCAACTGATCTGCGCCCTGACAGAGCCGGCCAATCAACTCTTATGGGAGTTCGAATCTTCCGCCGTGGTCACCTGGAATGACTTGGTGCAACGACTTCGTTCTCGCTATGGTGGGTCGGACCAAACGACCTTATACCAGACTCAGCTGAGCACTCGTCGGCAGCGTGAAGGAGAAGATCTTGGAACTCTGGTCCAGGACGTCCGGCGTCTGATGATTCTTGCCTTTCCGGGTCCGTCCACCGTCCATAGTGAGGCTATCGCCATTAGAGCCTTTATCGACGCTCTATATGATAAAGAAATAGCGATGAAAGTCCGAGAACATGAACCCGCCACTCTGGACAAGGCCTACAACCTTGCGATGAGGTTCGAAGGTTACCGGAAAGCGGAACGCAGTGGACCCGATTACACTGATCGTCGTCCTGCGCGTGCCAAGATGGTTCGTGAGCCAGAACTTTCTCTCGAAGTGGTCCAGAAAATGATTTCTGACGCGCTAGAAACCCAGAGACGCAGCTGGAATTCTCAACGACCTCCGTGGAACGCCAATACACGTTCGGCTGCGAATGAACACTTTCACTCCTCACCTAACTTTCCGCCAGGAAGATATCCAGCTAACCGAAGACCGAGATTTTCTGAACCTCGTTCAACTTCCAAAGCCTGCTATGAGTGCGGAACAATTGGTCACTTAGCCAGGAACTGTCCAGAACGAAATCCGCCGGTCGCAACTTCCCAGACTGATGAAGCTACGCCAATGGTCTCAGGTATGAATCATGTGATAGGCAGTTCCAATGCATATTTGCCGATCCGAATTAATGGGAAGAAGACATTTGCCTTAATTGATACGGGTTGTGAACTCTCATTGGTCCCGGCTTCCCTAGTAAATCCAGATCGCATAACCAAATCAAGACAACTACTCAAGGCAGCCAATGGTACGGACATACAAGTGACAGGTGAGACTGTCGTGAACTGCGAAGCCAATCACTATACTTTCGCTGTTTCTTGTCTCGTAACCGAACAAATCACCGAGATGATCCTCGGATTGTCCTGGTTAGAAGAACAAAGAGGACAATGGAACTTTGGGGAACGTGGTTTAACCATTCAAGGACACTTTATGCCGATAGTGAGTCGTCCTGGACAAACACAATGCCGAAAGATCGTGGTTGCCCATGATGTTTCCGTTCCAGCTATGTCTGAGATGGACGTCGAGGCTTTTGCGATTCTTCCTAACCTCCATGTCTCCATAGGACCTTGGGCTACACAGCCTCAAATATTAAATGATGGTCTGTTAGTGGCAGGAACTGTCTTGAAAGAAAGTGCTTCTGGCATAATTTTTCGTGTGATGAACCCGACTAACCGCGTGGTTAGGCTAAGAAAAGGAGTCAGCTGCCTAACTGATGATGTCATAATCGCAGAAGATACTGGTTCCATGAACAGTGCAACGCAGTGCCTGAAGGTGAACGAACAACAGGAACCTGTTGTCGAAATTGATGTGAACTCGGTTCTTGCTCCTTTGTGGAATGATGTCGCGGAGGATGTCCCCGAAGAAAAGAAAGAAGAACTGAAACAGTTGATCCTGAAATATCAAAGTGCATTCTCTTTACATGAATGGGACCTTGGCCATACGAACCTCCTCCTTCATGAAATAGACACTGGCGCTGAAAAACCTGTCCGTCAATCCTTACGTCGTCAACCTTTGTCCGTGGTGCCAATCATTGACGAACAGCTAGACAACATGTTACGTCTTCAGATCATCGAACCTTCCTCTTCAGAATGGGCGAGCAATGTCGTCATAGTCAAGAAAAAAGATGGATCGCCAAGATTCTGCGTGGACTATCGCGCACTCAACTCCAAGACCCGCCCTGATGCCTACCCATTACCTTTGATCGCCGAGTGTCTTGACGCGCTCACTGGCTCTAATTGGTTCAGTACCTTCGACCTAAGGGCCGGGTATCACCAGCTTGAAGTACATCCCAAAGATCGTCATAAGACGGCTTTCATCACTAGAAGAGGGAGCTTCCAGTTCAAAGTGCTTCCCTTTGGGCTACAAAACTCCCCAGCGTCTTTCTCTAGAATGATGAATTTGGTGCTCTCTGGCTTAAATTTCGTTCTATGCTTGGTGTATCTTGACGATATCATTGTCTTTGCGAAGGACATTGACACTCATCTCAGTAGAATCTCTATGGTGCTCGATCGACTCATGTCTGTGGGCCTCAAACTAAAGCCTTCCAAATGCCACCTACTCCAGAGACAGGTCTTGTTCTTGGGTCACAAAGTAAGTCCTGATGGGATCGAGACTGATCCTGACAAGATTAAAGCTGTGAAGGATTGGCCAACACCCACCTCTTTGAGAGAGGCTAGATCATTTATCGGCTTAAGTTCTTATTACCGCCGGTTCGTCCCCGAATTTGCTAAGATTGCCCGACCGATTCATGCATTAACAAAGAAAGGGATGAAATTTCATTGGACACTTGAATGTGAAGAAGCCTTCAATGAATTGAAGAAACGGTTGACCGAAGCGCCGATTCTTGGTTTGCCTAACGATGTCGATTTATATATATTAGACACTGATGCTTCTCAATTTGCAATTGGAGCTGTGCTTTCCCAAGTACAAAACGGGCAAGAGAAGGTAATCTGCTACGGAAGCCGCGTGTGTTCTCCGTCTGAGATGAACTATGATGTTACGCGACGAGAAATGTTAGCTATCGTCTTCTTTCTGAAGTCTTATCGCCAGTATCTGCTGGGCAGACATTTCATTTTAAGAACTGATCACGCGGCGCTACAATGGCTGCGCCGTACACCTGTCCCAATAGGACAACAGGCGCGGTGGTTGTCAACACTTGAGGAGTTCAACTACGAGGTACAACATCGAGCCGGGTCCTCTCATCGAAACGCTGACGCTTTATCCCGTCGACCGGTTCTGGCAGACATTAAGATGGTGAAAGAAAACATAGCCTGCGATTCGTCAACAGAAACTTCAGACTGGAGTTCTGACACGATGAGAACTGAACAGCGTCAGGATCCTAATCTGCAATGGGTTGTCGAACGGCTAGAACATTCCAATGAAATGCCGCCGCATGAGACTTTTCATGAAAAGAGTGCCGAGGTGAAGACATTAATGGCTCAATGGCCACAACTCGTCATGAACAATGGGTTGCTAATGAGACGATGGTTAGATCCAGAAGCTGGAACTGTGAGATGGTTACAGCTGATACCTCCGGCAGGCCGGAGACGTTCTCTTGCTGAACTAGCACACGGAGGAATGTCCGGTGGACATTTGGGCCAAAGGAAAACAATGGCTCAACTCCAAAAGAGGGCTTATTGGCCTGGTTGGCGAGAGACTGTGCGTCTCGTTCTTCTCAGCTGTCCTGTCTGCGCAAGCTTCTGGAGAGGAAAACCTCCACGACAAGGAAAGATGCAACACATGACCATGGGCGCTCCGCTGGAACGAATCGGAATTGATATCACAGGGCCACACCCAATGTCTAACTCCGGGTTCAAATACATACTTACCTTGGTGGATCACTTTTCCAAGTGGGCAGAAGCGTATCCCATTCGAAATCAAGAGGCATCGACCGTCGCGCGCGTGCTGGTGAAAGAATTTATCTCCAGATTCGGATGCCCTCGCCAAATCTTATCCGACCAGGGCCCGAACTTCGAGTCGAAGCTGTTTCACGACTTGTGCCATCTACTGGATATCGACAAGATTCGCACTTCACCTTATCGCCCGAACACGAACGGAGCCGTCGAGAGGTTCCATCGTACGCTCAACTCGATGATTGCGAAAGTTGTGTCTCTAAACCACCGTGATTGGGATGTTCACCTCCCCTTCGTTCTCGCAGCTTATCGGGCCAGTGTGTCCGAAAGCACTGGTTTCACCCCTAACCGCCTTTTTCTGGGCCGCGAGTTGTGCCTTCCTATAGACCTTGTGTTAGGAGATAGTCTTGTGTTACCTGATCCGCTTGGCATTAACGATTTTGCTTGGTCGCAAGTGGAGAGGATCCAAGTAGATTTTGAACAAGCCCGAAAATTCTCCCAAAAGCAAGCTATTTCTAGGTCTCATCGCTATGACTTAAGAGTGAAAGCAATTTCTTTTCAGCCAGGAGATTTGGCTTGGTATTTTTGCCCACGAAAAAAGGTTGGGTTAAAAGATAAATGGGTCAGAATGTACACGGGGCCATACCAAATTGAAGAATGTTTAAGTCCTGTCTTGTACCGGATTAGGAAAACTCCCAAATCCCAGGCTAAGAATGTTCATGTGGACAAATTAAAGAAATTTGTGGGGGACAATAGGAATTTCCCTAAGGACAATTCGCCGTCCGATTGGGCAGATTTTGAGGGAGATCAACCATTGGACCCTTCTTCACTGAGACCGCAGCGTAAGATTATAAAACCTGCCAGATTCAGAGACTAATTTTCTTGTTTTGTCAATGTTCTTTTTACTTTGTGTATTTAGTTAAATATGTTGTTTCTTTAAGGGTAAGCTGTGTTTCTGCCTCGGGATGGAAGAAGATGGTGATTCTCCCCGACTTAAGGAACTTCTGCCGACTGATAGTGCCTTAGTGGATCTTCTGTCTTGCCATGAGGAACTGTCTGATTCGTCGGAAGATGACATGTCAGTGCCTTGCTCGCAGTTGAATTTATGCCAGACGGTGAAGATTCAACGGGAGACTCTCGAACAACCGGTCCGTGAGATGCGCTTGGTAGACCTTCGGGACGCACAATTGCTAGAGGAACCCCCTGGAGACCATGATTCGGAGGAGGACATGGAAGCCTTCGCTCATTGTCGGGTACCTCAAATCATACGCACCTCCAGACTGAAGCTGCGGGGGGTGATTCAAGTCATCTTCGAATTCCTTTTCGCCAGGAAAACCTTATTGCTGTCCGACAAGGAGTTTGCAGAGTTAGAAGCGTCGAGTGACGAGGTTAAGCGCTTGGCCGAGCTTATTCCTGTCGTTTTGGTTGTCCTACAGGAAGTGGCCAGGAATCCCAGATTTCCGCAGGTTCTCGCTTGGTGGGAGGAGAGCGTCCCTTGTAGGGTTACCATTGAGAAAGTGGGACCCAGGGCAAACCCCGCGGATTTGAAACCCTGGCAAGGATTTTGGTGGTGGTCGTTTGAGACCTGGGCTATGGCCGGCGAGGTAGTGTCGAGCTTCCTTGAGCCTAGAGAAGTTCCCCTGGAGGAAGATTTCCTTAACAACCTCAAGGACCTGAAGGCGTACTCCGAAGGTCAGGAGTGGAAAATCCCTATAATGGTTGCGGTGTTGTACACTTTGAGGAAATCAAGTTGGCTGTGGGACCTCCTTGTGTGAGTTGTCCTCTGTTATGAATATGTAGTAAACCTTGTTACGGTTTCTGGCTTTAAGTTGTCGTCCTAAGCGAACGACGGGTTTTTCTTACCTAAACGATTTAGTGTAGAATCGGTTGTTAAGTTGTTTGTCTAGTTAATGTTCTATTTGTTGTCTTGATTAAAAATTTTCATTGCATGGCAAAATTTTTAGGGTAAGGTGAGGGAAGTGTGGCGCCCGTTATCGATCGCCTTTTCCCTGCAAGCGCTGCATGCAGGCGGCGTGGGCTTCGTGATGCGAGTCACGTAGGCCATTTGGCGGTCTTTGTTGATGATCGTTGATTGGTAGAAAACCCCGCGGAACTTTCCCGCGCTTTTTGGCTATATAAGCCCGTCTTGGCGGTTTTCGGCAGAGTCGCTTCCTGTTCGTCGTGCCTGTGGGACCTGTGTGGTTCGTTTTCTGCTCGGGGTGTCGACTTCTGGTCTTTGCCGGCGTTTCTCGACGATTAAGGTGGGATAATTAGCAGTAGTTTGTGTGATTTAACTGACGGAAAGTGATTATTAGTAGATGATTGATAAAATAGATCGAAATTAGATCGAATTTCGACGACTTTTGATTGGACGATTGTATCGTATGAACGCTGTAGATAGCCAGTTTAACGGAGATTGGTGATTATAGCGAGTGGCGCTATAGAAGTTTATTGTAATCTTGTACGTTTTATTATCGCGAGTGGCGCTATAGAAATTTATTGTAATCTTTTACGTTTTCCTTATTAATTCTTGATAATTCTCTGCAAATTGTTAAATAATTAATAATGACAGAAAAACCTGTGGAGCACACAGAAATTGAATCATTGAAGAGTTTGGTTGATTCTTTAGTTAAAACGCAGAGTGTGCACAATGATAGAATGGAACAACTATTTGCCAGATTAGGGTTCGAATCCCAGAGCCCGGGTAAAAGTCGTTCTCACGATGACAAGCGAGGCAGCTCCTACTCGGAGCGTGGAGTCCAATTGGCGGGAACTTTGCCAGGTTGGGCGGGAATAGGTGAATGCTTGGATGAGTCACATTCTCTTTTGGCGGGAAACCACCACCGATTGGCGCCAAATTACCCAATGCTATCTGACAATGAAGAAGGTTTGGCGGGAACGAACCCCGTTCTCTCTATAGAGGGCGCTGCGATCCCAACGGAAGGCGCGAACATATGGTATCGGTCTTTAAATCCTGAGGACTTTGTAAATGAATATGATACCAACAAAGAAAAGGTAACTTCGATGGCGCTACCCAGACGAAGTTCACGTCTTGCTGAAAAACCTAGAATTAATTATGCTTCTGATTATCCTCCCTTGAGTTATAGACAGGTAACCTCTCAATGTAGACCTAGTTTGACAAACCCTTCGATGGTCGCCTATCAAGAACAGCTTCCCACCAAACCCGCTTCCCCTCTCCCTCCAACGTCACAATCGGTGACGTCATCGACAGGGTGGGGGACGGGCGCGATAGAATAACCATGGCCTCGACACTGCTCATTTTTCAATGGATTCATCGGATGAGTCCCAACCCTTCACCACCACTGCCTTGCGAATGTGCAAGAATACACCCGAAATGTATACCGAGTATGAATTAAGCCGCATCAGGACCGTGCTAGCCCAAGATTTTTTAAGCCAGCATCGGGAAGCTAACTGCGAGATGTAGCTAGATGTCGTCTTTGGCTTGTCGGAGAAATTCCGACATGCCTTGCGAATGCCGTACTTTTTTAATGATAATAATAATAATAATAATAATAATAATATCTTTTCTTTAATTAAGCGCCTCAGAACGCATGCGCTGTACATTTACATGTTATGACAATTAAACAATTATTCACAAGAACACAAAATGACAGAAGGTAGCCGGTACCAGTTCGAAATTTAAAATGTCTATAATTATCAGCATTTAAAGTAAATTGCGAGCTGAAAATAGTCGCGTTGACCTACAAATTCCCGTAAGAATGTTTTGCAAAATTTTTCAAATTGCTAAAGCATTCCCTTTCGGAGCCTTTAGTCGGATGGACAAACAAACAAACAAACAAACAAACACGCGCAAGGACAAACATTGAGAAATATTATATATTATATACATTTATAATATTATTGATTCATCGTCTCAATGGACTTGACAAATGACCGATGACAATGGAGGTAATTTATTCGTACCCATCGCCGCCAAATGGCTGGCGTCAGGAACTGATTGATGATGATGATATATACGTTTATTCACAGTTCACCACGCCATAAATCGATGGGCTACTGCTCCATTGCTCACATTTTTATAGCGCCTGTATTACTACAAATGTATTATTTCCGTCGTTATATATAGTGGCGCAAAAGTGGTAACAAACATGGCCACACTTGATTAAAACTGATTAAACTGATTAAATCGTCGTGCTGACAAAGATTGCGGACGAATTGGAGCGCTCGCCTTGTAATGTGCAGTGTAGCGCTTAGAGCGACCTACGTTCGAAATAGTCTGTAGTATATTATATGGTAGGTCGTGGATACAGTCACGCCAGACGTGATTCTATACATAGGACTCGATTATCACGCCCGCCATTGCCGCCACGCAATTGGCCAATGCATGTCACATGATTCTGTGGACGTGAAAGGAGCCGACCGATAAACACTCCCGAATGCGGTAGAAGATTGCTATGTTTTCTAATGACGACACTAACCCTAACCCTGACCGAGGCCTCACGACGTCGAACCTGACTCTAAACGACCCTCAAGATGTACGCCATTTGAAAGTCCCCAATGGAAGTTAGCAAGTTCACGTGATATGCTTGGGAGTCAATAGCGAGACGGGCGTGAATGCAGTTCTGCTCGGATTCCGCTAAACGTCCGGTACTTGGGGTGTGAACGTATATATGAAAGGAGTTACATGTAGTAGCAAACCCTTCAATTAGGGCTTGTCGAAGTTGTCGTTTGCAAAGCTGACCACAAGAAATGAATTGTATGTATGTATGTATGTATGAGCACTTGTTATAGCATCCCTTCAAATAAGATTTCTACTCAGAGGCGCTCCCGACTACAGCGCGGACACTGAATCGGAGTTTCAGTTACATTTGAAAAGCGCATGAGCAATTGCCCAGAGGTCCCTACGCGGCGGCTTAGAGGTGGATTCGAACCCGCAACCCTCCGGATGCAAGGCACCGAACATACCCCTACGTTTGTACCGCGCCCCACAATTGAATTGAAATAGAAGCCTCTTATAATCGTTAGATGGCGGGTCTGTGTTAATGGGCGAAGCATTTTCATCACTTTAACCATCTTCTCCCACGCCGTCACGCCGTCTGATCTTCACACTGACAGTGTACGGACAGTGTACTTATTAAACTTTTTCAAACATTGTACTGTGCTGACCAGATAGCGGACGGATTGTACTTAAGCATTTATAAAGCCTCTAGCAGGGTGAACCGTTCAGAAGCGCTTTCAGTGCGCAAGTGCGCAAGACCCCGCAAAAGAAGCAGGTTTTGAGAAAATCGAAGGAAGAAGAGAGACTGCTAGATAGAATTGTAGAGCGAACAGAAAGGAGAAAGAGCATTCCAAAGAGAGGGACCAATTGAAGCAAAGGAATGAGACTGAGCCATACCGTAGCAGTTCTAGTACGGAGAACCAAGAGGTCAAGTCTATTGGAGGAAACGAAGTGGACGGTGGGACGGTGGGAGGAAGCTGAATGAGGCCTCAGTATTAAATAGGCTTATTCGTTTCTTAATTCAAACTGACAAGTATACAGTAAGATTACATATGTAACATGATATAGTAGTAAACAGATGATAACAAGTTTAACAGGAGTCGAATTTAACTGTATGGCAGCCTGCAAGGCACCCATCTGTCCTACTGATCATTTTACAGTCGTCCCTAAGGAGTGGAAGGCTGAGCCAACTTTTATGGGACTAGCGGGTATCGAACCCGCGTCCTTCTGATCTGCTTTGGCTATAGGGGCGCATGGGGAGCCGAAATCTAGAAAAGATCTATGCCCTGGCGGAGGTTTGAATCCCCGACCGATCTATTAACTGTAAAGTGCACTGGACTACCGCTACCCCCCCACAAATATTGGCTATGGAGAAGACTGGCCACTCTCCCTCGTGCATAGGCCTAATTGATTGGTGTGTAGGGTGTGGTAATCAGTGGCTTAACGAAGGGTTTCAGCCCCCAGAGGAAAGAGCTGATGACTGCGCCCCCTTTTAATTTTCTTGTTGACTTTTAATCGTTTTTAGCATAGTACTGTGTACCATTGAAAGCTAATTTGTCCCCCCTTGTGCTGCCGCCCTCTGCCCCTTCGTTACGCACTGGTGGTAATTGATTGGTGTGTATACGGTGCGGAAATTGAGTTGATTGGTGTAGTGTATGGTAGCTGACTGGTTAGAACGCTTGACTTGTAATGTGGCAATTACGACTTCGAGTCACCTTTCAGACTGTTACCGTGGATCTTGGACAAGTCTTTTACGCACAATTGGTCAGCGCCATCGATGTTCTGTTGAATGGTTTTATGAAGTGAGCCTGTGACAATATAAACTGTGACGTCTGTGAAGATAAAATGCCAAGAACAATGCTAATAACAGTGCCAATAACAATGTCAACAGCACTTACAACAACAACAACAACAACAAGAATAATAATGATAATAATTTTTGCGATTTTTGGGTCCAAAGTAGCAGGAGCGGATGAAGAACTTGTAATTGACAGTAACCGTAGGTGCAAATTTATATAGAGTATACCTTCAAGACAGACTTATGAGAGGTGCTACTGATCAAACACAATGAAACCATGATCGAACAGAATGTGAGGATGGTCTCCAAGCACTTGCCTGTCTGTCTGTCTGTCTCTCTCTCTCTTTCTGTGTGTGTGTGTCTCTCTCTCTCTCTTTCTCTCTCTGGCTCTCACTTTCTTCCTTTCTCTCACTCTCCCCCACCCACACTCTTTCTCTCTGTCTCTCCCTCTCCTCTCCCTCTCTCTCTCTCTTCCCTCTCTCTCACACAAACACTCACCCTCTCTCTTTCTCTGGCCCTGACTTCTGTCTGTCTCGGTTTTTCTGTATGTCTGTCTGTCTGTCTATCCGTCTGTCTGTCTGTCTGTCTGTCTCTCTGTCTGTCTCTCTCTCTCTGTCTGTCTCTCTCTCTCTCTCTCTCTCTCTCTCTCTCTCTCACACACACACACACACACGCACGCACACCCTCCTACAGTCACACACACAAACGCAAGCATCCCCTTAGAGGGCAGTGATAATAATATTATGGTCTGGGATGCAGTAAAAATTAAGCAGACTATTTTTAAGGTACGACACCAATTAGCTCCACATATCACTCCGCCATGACCACGTGACGAACGGCGGTGTCATAACAGGCGAGCCAAAGCAGACAAATATTTATAAATCATAGATTGGGGCAAATTAGATTATATTTATATTCTAAATCTACCAGTGCACTCAAGCGCATTTTGATATATAAGAAGCGCATTCGCCGGTAATGGAACGAGTGGTAGGGGATGCGTATGTGTGGAGAAAGAGGCAGAGAGGGACAGAGAAAGACAGAGACACTGATAGAAAGAGAGACATGGAGAGAGAAAGAGGTAGAGACATAGCCTAGGGGCAGAGAGACATAGACAGGACAGGGACAGAAACAGACAGAGACAGAAAGAGAGGTAGAGGAAGAAAGAGACAGAGAGACAGAGACAGAGAAAGACATGAAGAGCGAATGAGAGAGCGAGACAGAGAAAGAGAGAAAGAGAGAGACACAGAGAGAGAGAACAGAGAGAGAGAGAGATAAACAGAGAGAGAGAGAGAGAGAGACAGACAGACAGACAGACAGACACACAGACAGACGCACAGAGAGAGAGACAGACAGACAGAGACAGAGACAGCCAGATAGACAGAGAGAGAGACAGAGAGACAGACAGACAGACAGAGACACAGACAGACAGATAGAGACAGAGACAGAGACAGAGACAGAGTGAGAGAAACAGAGAGAGGGGGGCACTGACCTCCATCTCTGAAATAGGCCTACCGAAAGGTCTGATACCATGAAAATGCGTATGTTATGTTCGTGTGTGCGCATTTACATAGGGTCCTGCAATTGAAATGTGTACCTTGACGACCGCACTCGGCCAATTAAGAAGATCAGCAGACGCTGAAACAGTGAACTAGGCCAACCTATACGTCGCGTACGCCGAGGATGTGAAAATGACCTCCCTTGCTCCTTCTCTTGCTCCTCCTCGTGCTCCTCCTTCTGCTCCTACTCAGATCTGCTCCTCCTCTTGCTCCTCCTCGTGCTCCTCCTTCTGCTCCTACTTCGATCTAGGCCTGCTCCTCCTTCTTGCTCCTAAACATCCTGTTCTCACTCCTCCTTCTGCTCCTCCTACCATGCTCCTGCGTATGCTCTGATCTACTCCTCCTCTTGCTCCTCCTCTTGTTCCTTCTCTTTGCTTCTCCTTCTGCTCCTACTTCGATCTGGTCCTCCTCTTGATCTCCTCTTGCTCCTCCATCCTACTTGATCTGCCCTCTCCTCTTGTTCTCCTCTGTTCCTCCTACTTCGAGGCTGTTTACCTTTGATCTGCCCTCTCCTCTTGGTCCTCTTTCGTGTCCCTCCTTCTGCTCCTACTTCGATCTACTCCTCCTCTTGACCTCCTCTTGACTTCTGCTCCTACTTCGATCAATCCTACTTTGAAGATCAGACTCTTGCTCCTCCTCCTGCTCCTACTTCTGATCTGCTCCTCCTCTTGGCCTCCTCTTGCTCCTCCTGTTGCTCCTCCTTCTGCTCCGACTTCGATCTGTTCCTACTTCGATCTGCTCCTCCTCCTCTTGCTCCTCCTTCCTCTACTTCGATCTGCTCCTCCTCTTGCTCTCCTTTCTATCTGCTCCTACTTGATCTATCCTCTTCTTGCTCCTCCTCTTGCTCCTCCTTCTGCTCCACTTCGATCTGTTCCTACTTCGATCTGCTCCTCATCTTGCTCCTTCTCTTCTCCTTCTTCTGCTCCTACTTCGAGCTGCTCCTCCTCTTGGTCCTCTTGTCTCTCCCTTCTCTATCGCTGCTCTTCTTTTAAATTTTCAACTTCGATATCGCATTCCACTCTGAAGAACATTAGAAATCCTACGTCTGGGTAAACATGGTTTAACCCTTTGTTGACCTCATGTAGGCAGGCACAGACAGACAGACAGACAGACAGACAGACAGACAGACAGACAGTCAGACAGACAGACAGACAGACAGACAAGCCGGTGAATAAGCTGGTCTCAGGATTTGACGCAGCTTTCGTGTGGCGCACAGAAATGTCGAAGATTTTACATTTACAGGCAGGCAGGCAGGCAGGCAGGCAGGCAGGCAGGCAGGCAGGCAGGCAGGCAGGCAGGCAGGCAGAAGCGCGTGTCGTATACAGGCTAAAATGCTGATCATGTATTGAATATTTATTTCACCCAGAGGTCAATTTGGAACCTTCTGAATATCAGCGTACCTAATTACCAACACTTCAAACGCTGAAACTAATGTTTCCTTCCATTCACACCCACAAAGTCGTATTTACCGGAAATCACAGAACTAACCGACTGTAGGCCGATAGAGCACAAACCAAACCGATAGAGTACAAGCCAAACCGATAGAGTAAGCCAAACCGATAGAGTACAAGCGGATAGAGTACAAACCAACCGATAGAGTACAAGCCAAACCGATAGAGTACAAGCCAAACCGATAGAGTACAAAGTCAAACCGATAGAGTACAACCAAACCGATAGAGTACAACCGATAGAGTACAAACCGATAGAGTACAAGCCAAACCGATAGAGTACAAAGCCAAACCGAAGAGTACAAAGCCAAACCGATAGAGTACAAAAGCCAAACCGATAGAGTACAAGCCAAACCGATAGAGTACAAAGCCAAACCGATAGAGTACAAAACAAAAACCGATAGAGTACAAAGCCAAACCGATAGAGTACAAAAGGCAAGGGGATACATACAAACCAAACCAATGAAGTACAAGCCAAACCGATAGAGTACAAAGGCAAACCGATGGAACACAAGCCAAACCGATAAGAGTACAAAGGCAAACCGATCACAGCTGAAAACCTTTATCTTCACAGCATGACTGGAATTTGCTGTAAAGAAACTTAGCTGACACTGCTTAGAATGTTTGTTGATCACTTGTATAAAGTAGATGAAACGACATATATATATAGACTATATATATATATACACACACATATGTATATGTATACATTACATATACTAAAAGATGACATAACTTAGCTAGCCCATTTACTGTTACTGTGATTATTATTGTTTCGCATACGCAACAATATATTGACAACATTCGATTTTGACCTGCATGCGTTCATGCACTTTGACTCTTTGGGGATCTTAAAATTTTCGAACCCGAGCTGCTTTTGACAACTAAAACACTGCATATATATATATATATATAGTATATATATATAATTATTCTTTCAAATAAGTATTATAATTTACAAGAATTCTTTATATTTCCTATATGATATGCTGCCCTAATTGTTAACATAAATATCTATAATATAGTATCACGTGCTTTATTATTAATAGGTATATAATTATTAGTTATTTTTCGGTTATTACTGTTCGTACTCTGACAGTGCCAGTCCCAAGCCTGGATGAAGGAGGAGGGCGACGCTAGTGGTCTTTGTTATCACACAGTGTCGTTAAACTAAAACTACTATACTATGAGACAGAGGCTCCACATGACGCATTATAAATTGACTGCAGTCCATCATCCATTATAGGGAATCGTAACTTCCGGAAGTAGATGTCGCTTTGTCGTCGTCAGCCACATCCATTCTGCTCGAGAACCTCGAATCCAGATCTCGCGCACGTCAATATTTATCCACTTCCTGTTAGCGAGAAACACCGTTAAGATGGATCATACGTCGGAAAGAATCACGATGGTAGATGGAACGAGAGCGACGTCCAAGTCGCATTCTGAGGGGTTGGCCATCGCGGCCCCTCTTCCCCTATATGCCATCCACGATCACAACAAAACATACATAATATATACAGTTATGCCTATTTTTGGGTCATATATATATATGTGTATTACCAGCAAATAGTGAACTATATAACCTACACAATATATGTTCATACAATACACACATATATTTCTCGATTTGCAGATCATATATATGTACATAGGCCCATATAAAAGGAAAATCAGGATATGCATGATTTACATATCCATATATACATACATTATATACATACATACATACATACATACATACATACATACATACATACATACATACATACATACATACATACATACATACATACATACATGCATACATACATGCGTGCATGCATATTAGGGTATAATGGGGCAAGACCGTTATGTTTTTGATTTTTTGCATGTGGAAGGTTTGTCTGATAAAAGTCATAAGGAAAAAGTTACTGTAAACAATAATTGCTATTTGATGAACATGTATTAGTAATTGTTACTGGCCAAAAACAGTGAAGCACTTCACAATTTTGAAGAAACTGAAGGTGCTGTGATTGACGATCTTGCCCCGCCATGGGGGCAAGTTCGTTAATGTTTTGGGGCAAATCCGTTAATGTTATAGTTTCTGTCAAAGTCAACAGAAATCGCAAATAAAGACACCGCCTTCATATGCGGTGCATTTTTCATGCCACCATTTCCCGCATGGACCACTGCAACCAATCCAGTCTTCAGTTGGTGGGTGAACGTACACCTCATCGCAAGCAGGACAAATATCCTCTGACTCTTTTTGTTTTTTAACCTTTTTTTCAATGTTTCTTTGGCAGATTTCTCAGTTTCTGTGGCACTTTCACCTTCCAGTTGCAGACGCCTTTTTGCAAGTTTCTTGGGAGGTTTGGGCACTGTGTTGTAATCAGGTCTTCGGCCCCTTTCAAACCCTACAGAAACCTTTTTACCCGTATTATTAACGTTACTTTTGACACGTTCCTTTCCATTGCTGGGCTTTTCCCCAAGTGCCTTGTCAACTTTTTGCCAATCTTTGGTTTCTCTTTCTCAATGAGCTGCTGTTTGAATGGTGATGCAGTTATTAAGGAAGCTTTCTGCGCTCTTCCATTGCCAGCTCGTCTTGTAGTTGCTTTTGGTAAACGTCGTATCATTTCAGGAGTTATACCTTGTGTCAACCTACTTGGACCTGGAGTACTAATAAACACATCAGGATTTGTTGGCAAAGGAGGAGCATCTGCAGTGGTCAAATCTGGTTGAGCATCAGGATTTGTTGGCAAAGGAGGAGCATCTGCAGTGGTCATATCTGGTTGAGCATCAGGATTTGTTGGCAAAGGAGGAGCATCTGCAGTGGTCATATCTGGTTGAGCACCAGCAATCATATCACGAGCTGCTCGTCGAAGGTCTTCGGTACATCCGACCATCCTGTTTGTTTTTCGCTTGTAATGTCTGACCATTGTCACATATTATCCTGCAATCAATACATTACAATAACATCATTAAGATTTCTTTGCCAAGTTTAAATTTACTTTCAATTTACTGGATCAACAAGGTCAATGGAAAGGGGCAAGATCGTACACCAGACATGGGGCAAACGCGCGCGAACGATCTTGCCCCGATCGCCTTTGCCCCATGAATGGCGTTTCTGTAAGGACAGCCATTTACTACCTATTACGGACAGATATGAACTCGGGTCTACCTACTGAAATATCATTTAATCTTGCCTTCATCCATATCTACATAGCGTTTCTCGTTAGCGCGCACGCAAATTGGACAATCACGTTTTCAAATTTTACAAATATTTTACGAAAATCGATGAAAACAAAGTTTACCTTGTGGATTTGAAGTAATACGACTAACCGCTTCAATCTCCTGTCGAAACAATGATCGTGTCTAGGTCATCACGCATGCGCTGTAGCATAGACTTAGTGTGAGCTGTTCAGGGCCTGTTCTCATTGAACGTTCTTGCCCCTTGCGCGCCTTTGCCCCATTATACCCTACACAGGCACAATGTTTCAGTAGTTTTAGTAAGTTCATGTTCCCAAACCGGGCTGTTAAAGTCAGACACTTCTTCCACAATCGTCCTTTGAAACAATAATGTCTGGTGTTAACATTAGTGTAAACGGTTGTAATTGTATTTGTAGTCTGACATTTATATAGCGCCGCTTCAAGAAAAAAACTCATGAGTAGCGCTTCAAACACATGTCTTAAACTGTCAATGGAAACAGTATACACTGATGCGGCCAGAAGGCTCATTGACATCAATTGCCTGGTTGCAGAACAGTTACTGTGGCTATGTATACACTCTTAGAATTAATGTCCGGAGAAAGCAGTCATTGATGTACCTAGAACACGCATAGGCATAAATTGTTTGCTAGTGGAACCACAGTTTCTACGTTTGTAACTAATTCGGCCTCATCAGTGTTAACTCTAGTCAGACATTAATTAGTGTTAAGCATGTGATTATTCGGACACATTAAATGATTCGCTGTTGAAAACCATGATCTACATCTATAAGTGACGTATTCAAGTACCGGAAGTGACGTAAAAGTGACGGAAGTTATGTGATAGATAGGAAAGACATCGGTTAACAGGAGATAAAGTTTTATTGACACGTTCATCGAGGTCCAACATGCCCAAATATGCTTAATAATACTGAGAAAGACGTTGAATATTTCTAAGGCCTTACCGGAATAATTATGCATAATAATACTTAGAAAGGCGCTAAATAAATCGAAATTATGACATACGATGATGTGTTTACTATCGATAGGCATTAATAGCTTCGTCTCTCTCTGGGAAAGAAAATGGCACCGCTTGGGAGATTGCTTGATGATCGTAAGCGTAAATTAAGGCATTTCTTTTGAGTGACCACGAAAATGACGATGAGATAAGGAGATGCATGTACATGTATCGATCAGATTAAGATGCGAGAGCTAGCAATTGGAGCTAGTAGCATAACAGGCAATGTGTGAATGAATGAAAGAGCGAATAGGCAATTTAGAGAATGAACAAGTGAATGAGCGATTGAATGAGTGAATGGGTGACTACAGGAGAGCGAGTGAGCGGTGAATGAGTGAGTGAATGAAAATAAATTGATCATTTGCGTTTATTCGTATCTCACCCGGTGCAGTATACCATTGCCGAGATTTTATGACTGCTTGCATTAGCCTACATGTATAGCGCCGTTCCAAACTGAGAAAGCTCAACAACTTGAATCATCACGAACGACATAACTGCACGACTATTTCGACTGACCTTAGTTGACCGAAGAACACAAACAGACAGACAGACAGACAGACAGACAGACAGACAGACAGGCATACAGACAGAAATACAGATAGACAGACAAACAGACAGGCAGACAGGCTGACAGAGGAAGACAGACAGGATAAACACAGACAGATACTGGCAGAGGGGCAGACAGACAGATACAGAAACAAAGAACAGGCAGACAGACACAGAGAGAGAGATAGAGAAAGTCCGAAAAGATAAACAGTTGAAACAGATACTGGCAAAGAGGCAGACAGACAGAAATACAGAAACAAAGGAAGGCAGACAGACAGACAAACAGGCAGATGGGAGAGAGAGAGAGGTAGAGAGGTCATACGGATTAAGTTTCTGAATTATTCATATCGTTAGATGCACTCAGTAATCCAAGAACTTATTTCGCCATCTGAAACGCATACTTATATTACGCCGCCATTTGATATAGGCAATATTAGGCATACAGACATTTATATAGCGGTCGTCTATAAAATCCCTCAAAATCCTGCCGCATATACCCCAAGCTGCGATTTTCTAGTTAACGCCTGGCTTGAGCAAATTTATGGCTGGCTTTTCGGCTAGCCGTAAAATCACGCTAACTACCTTTTCGGTTAGCTGTAAAAATTACTCGGGATATATATATGTTCAACGTAGCCTAAAGGTAAACTGTACAGACTGGACAGGGCCCTTACAATTGACGGCCATTAAACTGTCGTCAGCACTCTCTGCTCATTGCGCTCTAAGGAGCCTACAAACTACCAACCCAGCGTGCATAACTTTATAAACATAACTGTGTGCGTGTTCTAGCTGAACTTTTTTCAGCCGCTAAAAAACTTTCGGCGATTTTTCAGCTAAACCGCAAAATTACGGCGGCAAATCGGCTTGCAGAATTTTTTTTACCTCGTCTGCTTGGGGTCTATCCTGCGGTGAAACACGAGATCATTCAATTCAATTCAATTTATTGATCCCAAATTAAAACAAATCACACAATCTAGCAACCAAAACATTTCCTTGGATGGTTATCAGTGAGAACAAAAGGCATCGAAAGGGACTAGTCCCGCACCTGTTGTTAGGAAATTAGGTATTCGACCGGACGCTGTATAAATAAAAAGAAAACAATAAATGGATCTGTCCACACATATGCAACTTAGTCACGGTACCATGGAAACTTATGATGGAATCATCGAACGTACATGTATATTAAACAATGATAATATTTATTTTATCTAAATCTTAACTAGATATGCAGACATCGTCACCAAGTGACTGGTTTCAAGAACTGACGATGAAGGCGACGATGATTATGATGATGGTGTTGAAGAGGTGGTGGTGGTGATGATGATGATAATGATGATGATGATGCCGCTGCTGCTCCTAGTGGGATGACAACGATGATGATGATGGTGTTGGTAGTGCCGTGATGGGTGATGAAGATGATGGTGATGTTGGTGGTGATGATGATGATGGCGATAACGATGATGAGGACGATGGTGTTGGTAGTGCCGTGGTAGGTGATGAAGATGATGGGGCGATTACTAGCGCAGCACTAACAGACAGCCAGGCACTGAAAGCGCAGTGATCATTGACTTGGTTGGTCAGAGACAGGATCGGCTGGTTACGCGATACAATAATCGAGCAATCCTAAACCTTACTTCGGCACTTCTTGAGTATATTTAACAGGCGCTGTATTGCGATCTTCAAATATACATATATATATATAGTTACATACATAAATGATGATGATTATGGTGTAAGTGGTGGGTTTGATCTGTTGAAATCGGTGGTTCCATTACGACCTGTTAGGCGGTTTCGAGTAACCTCTTTGAAGTCGGTTCACCCGCTGTTATCGTATTCTATACACCGGGCCATCTTTAAAGCTTTGTTAGATGTTCCAGTGTTCGATGGTCGGAAGCAATTTTGGTCGTTGGCGATTTTGACGGGGCTGTTTTTACGGGCCACTGACTATTCTGAATAATCAGGAATATATATATATATATATATATATATATATTATATATATATATATATTATATATGTATATAATATATAGACAATTATATACGCGTATCACATATACGTACATCAGATATACATATGTGCATACTTACAGTCTAACATACACACCCACATACACAGTGGCGGCACTACACCAGGGCAAACCAGGGCTAAGGCTTTTTACCAGGGACAAATGCCCTGGTAAAAAAAGCCTTTGCCCTGGTCGTTGCCCTGCCAGAATTTTTGCCCTGCCCAGAATTTGCGGCTCGCCATAAATCACCCTCTGCATGCACTGGTTACTTGTATGACTGCCCTGGATATGCCCTTGTTTAGAAAAAGTCTGGCGCCGCCACTGCACATACATACAGTCATACATACATAAATTCACTGAAAGGTGTATTTGCAGATTCCATGCACATACATACCACATGTAAATCTGTTATGCATGTATAATGTGCATAATAAAATACATACAACTGCAGATTTGTATATGCAACATGTACAATTTCAGTGTATACATGTGTGTTCTTGTTTCATTTGGTTTAAAAAGTGTGGTTATGGTTATGGTTACGGTCTATATCTAGAATAGATGCTACATACATGTATATTCAACTGCAAACAAACAACACTTATGTAGGGCTACATTTATAGCTGGGCTGGCCCTATCCCAAATGGCGCCCCAGGCAAAGCATGCATTTAGCGCCCTCTGACCCCCACTCCACGGTTCACCCCACTTGAAAGGCGCAATGAAATAAATAATTACTTTAAACTTATTCTACAAGACAAAGTTTTTAATTCAAATGAAAAAATCTTTGTAATTGAACAAATGGCTAAAAAGTGAAAAACATAAAACAGCTCAAACCAGAGGCGTAGCTAGCTATTTTGCGCCCGGGGACAAACTATGAAAGTGGCGTTCCCTCTCTGCCCCTTCTCGCCCCTCCCTGTTTTATTTCTTTCACATTTTCCAAATACACGGAATGACAATTTAAATTTTAGTGAAATAAAATATTAAAAATACAGACTGGTCATTGTGTTTTTGAAAGTCAATAAATTCAAATTATACATGAATTTATTTATCAAACATACCTCACCCTGCCTCTCAATGGCCATGAGCCGGTTAAAAGTTTCCCATACAGGGAAGTTGAAATTACTATAGGCCGACCTAATTTTGTCTAGGCCTATATATTAAAACCAGATGCCACTCTTAGTACATTAAGCCTTGATTAAGGATATACTTGTGCTGAAACGGTCATTTGTAATGAGTATATGGTGCCCCTTAGTGCTCAATGGGGCGCCAAAATAATGTCTGAGAACTAGTTTGTAACTAATGAGGATATAACTGGATATTTTGGGGGCGCCAAAGTTAAGTCTTAAAAATTTATTTGGGATAAATTAGTTAAAATGGCATAAAAATCAAGACTAAAATTATTAATTCTAACCCTCATTTTGGCGCCCCCTTCCTCTGGCGCGGGGGGACACATGTACCTCTGCCCTCTAGCTACGCCTCTGGCTAAAACATACTGGCGTCCCTAGATGTTGGGTGCCTGCTTTGCCTGTGCCTAAGGCCGGCGCTGATTTATAGGTCTGTGTGTATACAATACACGTCTGACATATAACTCACGAGACTCTGCTCAATAAAAAAACTCCCCAATTTCAAGTGATGTTCCAATCAGCATTTGAACCCTATAGCACGCCAACGAAAAGTGACTACCGTCGCTAGTTTATCATTTATATAACTGCGAGTTGTTCCCACCAAAATGTTCCCGCCAAAAGCAACACATCGTGAGTTATAAATAAATGCCGCTATAAAAACCTCTGTTCTACTCCGCGTTCTCTGATAAATGGGTCTTCAGAATATCCTGTCTCCTGGCTCCACGCTGCGCCGGTGATTAGTCCATTTGTTATTGCGGCAAACGCGGCAAATTAGAAAGGCGCAGTTTCCCATTTATGACGAGCTTAGTGGCGGGAAAGAGCAGACGACCTAGAGATTTTTTAAGCGGGAAACGCGTGCGTGAATGGGGTACATATGACGATGATTGCAGAGCAGCTTGGAGGGGTGATTGAATGGTTTAAAGCAGTCTTATGATTCTTGCGTTGGGAAAAAAGGATAGGCATAATGAATAGGAATAGAAGGTGGAGTAGGAATAAGAGGATAGGAGGAGAAAGACGACGAAGAGAAGGCAAATGAGGAATTGCAGAAGTAGAATGGAAAGAGGCCAGAGAAAAAAGGAGGAGAATGAAGAGGATACAAGAGGATTATGACAAAAATGAGGATAGAAAAGAGAGAAAAGGGAAGGAGTGGAAGACGAATTGTATTATGCAGATCAAAAGAATAGAGAGTAAAAATTATAGAGGAGAAATAATAGGAATAATAATGACAATAATAACTGGAAAATAGATGATAAATCGGAAGAAGGAACAGGAGAAGAAGGAGGAGGATTAAAATAATGAGGAAGGAGAAGTATTAACAAAGGCGAATCCAGGATAATGAATCTGCACCATAGCTAAATGCAAAATCTAAATGTACAAGTTTTTATGCAGCGACCGTATAAATTATGGCTTCGACCCTTCTCATTTTTCAGTGAATTGATCGGGCGAGATCCTTCATCACCGCTGCAGGGTGCCAAGCCATTTAAGTTCCCGGTGTGAGGTCTGTGCTAGTCCGAAATTTATGTCTCTGAAATAAACTAGCATCGGGAAGCAAATCGCGATCCGCACGCTCTCTCACACAGATGTATGGGACGCAGCATGTATACGCTCTAACCAATGTAGCTAACTGGGACAGTAGCTTGGTTGACCAATATGGCCCCAGAAACTGTTAGGATGAAGGTTGTCCACTGATCCTGGATATTGAAAAGAAGCCACGAGAACACTGAAAAAGAAGTTGAACCTTAAATTTCTGTGAAAGAAAGAGTGAAAGACATGAATTCCCAGATGTTAAGAAGGAGTTTATGCCACCGCATGCGAAAGGCAAGAAGCAAGTAAACGACTAAACTGATGACCATGGGCGTCCGCGGAATATTTTAAGAGGGGGAGTTCTGGGGCTCCGACCCAGTGGCCGACGCCACGTCGGCGAGCATTTGCTTCCCGGTCGGTCAAATCAGAGTGCATTTTCGGATCTTTACTTGTTTGGCTCTCAAATTTTCAAAAGTTGGGGGACAATACAATACAATACAATACAACACTCACAATACAACCACGCGGTGGTTTCACATGTTCGGTGGTTGCAGCTGGATGCGGGATCTGAATCCACCTCAAAGGTTGTCCACTGATTCTGGACAATAAAAGAAGCCGGCGTGAACGACTCAGCGTCCGCGCAAAAGTCGGGAGCGCCTTAAATCTGGTCTATAACAAGTGTTCAAATACAATACAATACAATACAAAGATAAAAATGCAGAAAGCAACCTATCAAATCACGCTCAGCGCTCGCTCCCGTTAGGGGTCTGGCGCGGATCCAAACAGCCGCCAGCGCACGGAAGCGTGCGACCTGATCATGGAGCCTGTTTTTTTAGCGTCTTGGGTCCGTATGCAGCTATGTCTGTGCAGTTTGCCACCAAAATAGTCTCATTTTCTTTAGTTAGAGCTTTAATAATATTTGCTGATCTCAACAAATTTACATGTAACTGTAAGAGTTTAAACAATAAACTTTCCGATCTATGTAGGGTTTGCGACCTGTCAGCTTGGTGTTGTGAATAAACTTTGCATTGATTTTTTGATCGAAATTGTTTATTTCGAACACAAAACTGTTAAAAGTTTCAGTGTCATATTATTTTGTATAGATGTTTAAGATAGAATAACTATTTTTTTTATAACATTTTAAACAGAAATTATTATTTATCAATTTTAACACTAAATGATAAGTAATTGTTTGGGCAATATTATTTTGCAAAATCCAGGGGAGGGCAAATGCCCCACTGCCCCCCATCCAGGACGTCCACGGATGACTTCTATAGCGACGATATAAAAATGGATAGGGCATCATCAATCGCTTGTCGTTTCTGGAACGCTTTTGACAGCCAGTGATGACGAAATCGATACGTATCGATTCGGCTGGCAGGGTAGACGTCGCTGGTGATTTGTCGATCATGACCACTGACCACGTGATGCTGATCATGATCGTCACGTAGCGACATCTGTCGTTGCTAATAAAACGTCATCGTAGTAAGACCGAGTAGCTCTCGTGTGCACGCCCTCTGCCGACCAATTAACTAACCAGCTGTCGTTCCTATCATCGATCAAGCTGAGCCAATTCTCCAAGCAACTTTATCACAAACCAACCAGGCGTTCTGATTCTCGGTCCCCACGCAACTCTCTACCACGAGTCTCTCTCTCCGTTTGTCCCTGCTCCTGTTTCTCTTTCTCTGGCTGCATGTGTTTTTGCTGTTTCTGTGTATCTGTCTGTGGCTGTAGGCTATGTATTTTTTTGCTCCGGTTTCCAGCTTTTCACAACAGTCTCTAAATAAACCCGTTTCTGTCTACGGCCTAGCATTTCTGTGCGTGCGTGTGTTTGTGGGTGTGCGTGTGGGGTTGGGGGGGGGTATGGGTGTGTGTGTGCGCGCGCGTGTGTGTGTCTATGTGTGTATAAGCTGCATCCCTGGTAATCTTTGGCTTTGCTTTTTGCACGAATGTCTGTTTCTCGTCCCTCTTTGTCCATTTCTCTCGTTCTGCTCCTTTGCGTGTGTGTGTGTGTCTCTAGTCTCTGCGTCTGTCTGTGTGTCTATTGACTCTAAGTCCCTCCTGTTGTTATCATGTACTGCAATAATAGTAATAACTTAGGTGACCCTAGCTAGCGGGACTATTGTCCTTTCGGGGTTCCCTTTTGTGGCTAGTGATGAAAAATAATCTTGCTGCTACTGTGTTGTGATGCTAACAATGGAAAATAATCATGTTACCTTTGTTTGACTTTAATGGCTTCAATAAAAGAATTGGATTGAATTGAACTGTTGTTTCTGTGTTTCTGTCGTTAACTATCCTTTTAAACATATTTTCTCTGCCTTCCTGTCTGCCAGCCTTACTCTATGGATCTTTCACTATCTCCTTCTATTCTTCTCTCTCTGTCTCTCTCTCTTTCTGTCTGTCTGTCTCACTTGGCTTTGTCTGTCTTCTCTGTCTTCTGTCTCTCTCTTCTCTGTCTGTCTGTCTGTCTCCTTCTCCTGCTCTGTTCTGTTCTGCTCATGTCTTCCTTCTTCCCTCTGACGTACGGCTACTCTGTCTGTTTCCATATCTTTCTTCTCTGCTGGGCTCTGTCTGCCTTTTGTTTGCATTGGTGCGTCAGTGTGTGTCTCGATGTCTTGAAGGTCATGACGGTGGAATTAAAATAGGAGGAGGACGAATTACATATTATGAGATATGTTGATGACATTGTGCTGTTGATGGGCTCAGGAGTCGAGTTGCAGAAGATGGTGGATCTTTTTGGACGAAGATGGCAGCAGACAACGACCACTGATAAATGTGGACAAACCTAAGACTATGGTAATTGCGAACATGGTCTTTGAGAACTGTCACACTGAGATGGGCTTCCATGATGAATAGATTAATTAATATGGGTGCCTAAGTTAAATGTTTAGACAGCAGCTTAGTATATATATACAAATACATGCATATATATATACACGCACCCATTCTATATTATATATCTATAATATTATACAGGTGTCTAGGTGTGTACGTGTGTCATAACCTACACACACCTACACACACCTACACACATGCACCACACACCTACACACACATACTACACACACACACACACCTACCTACACGGATACACAGTCACACACCTACACACACAGCTACACACCACACCTACACACACACACACCACATATATATATATATACAATAGTATGGGCGCGTGTATAATTAGTTGAACAGTGTGCTGATTTATGAGTCGTGCATCTATATAATTACATGTACAATAGTTTTTACTGGTGTGTGTTTGTGTGTGTTTGTGTGTTTGTGTGTGTGTGTATGTGTGTATGTGTGTGTGTGTGTGATGTGTGTGTGTGTGTGTGTGTGTGTGTGTGTGTGTGTGTGTGTGTGTGCAGAGTAGCATTTGCACAAAAGGCGTTGAAATTTGTTATGGAGTAGATTTGTGTTGAGCTTGCCTAAAGAGACGATTGATGGTAAAATTTAGTTGTTGTGTTGAACTTAAAATAAGAAATATTCGAAAACGTTGTCGAGCTGTATGAACATTACTCAATAGCTATGCACCATCATAGTAAGGTTACTTATCGGTAGAATTGAGACAATGGAGCTATAGTATAGGCGAAAGAATAGGCAGAGAAAGCGAAGACTATACATGTATAAGAAACAGTTAAGCTGAAGAAGGAAATTGAAGTTTACAGCTATAATATTATAATTCAAATCAATTTAATTCAATTTATTGTTCCCAACAAAATACGACATAACAACATAAAGAATAGTCACAATTCTAACATGACTTATTATTATACTCGTTTATTGGTCCGAAATGAGATAGACACACCGCTATCAGTTACATCAATCAATCAATCAATCAAGTTGTTTTATTGCAACCAAAACAAAACATTACAATTATGCCAGAGAATGTACATTTGTGTTGATGCATTGGCGACAAAGGGAGGCCCAAAAGGGATGGAGATCCCGCTAAGGAGGGTCACCCAGATAGCAAATTACAAACAAAAAATTCCAAGTTAGCCAAAAAACAGAAACTGAACCAGAAGGTGACTAGAGACAACAAGAGTTGAATTATCCAGAAACAAGTGATAACACGATCTTAACTATAAACTTAACTAAATCCTTAAATAAACGCGACAATATGCACTTCTAGTGATGGTTTGGCCGTTTAAATTGAGGAAAGAAGAAAAGCACGTAACCTTTTTTTGAAAACCTGCAGAGTATTGGAGGAACGGATTTCTATTGGTAAAGCATTCCATACTATAGTGCCGTATGATTTAATAGTAAACCGTCGAGTGTTTGAATGAGCTTTGACAGGACGATATGCTGCTAAATTCCTAGTGAAGTGCGTGTGAATGTCGGAGGCATGTGGGAGGAAATCCTTAAATGCAGGTGGGAGGAGGCCATGCTCAAGGCGAAAAAAGAATTCACCAATTTGAAGATCTTTTATCTGGTGTATTTTCAAGAGTTTGAAACATTGCATAGAGATTAGAGAGTCTGAGAGCTATCGCCAAACCAGTCCAGGCAATGTCGTTGGATAGAGCATCAGAAACAAAATGACTAAGAGAAGTAGTAAAGAAGATAAGTGATCGAGATTAAAATATGATAACCAGTTAGTCATTATGATAACCAATTAGTCAGTAAGTGTACATAAGTCACAGCATAATATATGATAACCAAAATATGATAACCAATTAGTCAGCATATAGGTGTACAACACTGTACATAAGTCACAGCAAGTAACATGTGTCAGACGGGAGCAACAGGCACCCCAAAGGGACGAGTTCCGCTGAGAGGGGGCCTAAATGGCACCACATGTGACGTCGGGTATAGGACAATCGGTTGGAGCAAGTTAACGCATTCCCATATCTTGGCTCACTTATAGTAACCGAGGATACGGAATGTAGTAAAGATATTCGGTCGAGATTACCGAAGGGACAATGTATTGGGGCAGCACTGAAACAAACCTGGAAAAATCGCAATGCTTACTTGCCACAAAGATACGACTTATGAAGGTTCTTGTGTGGCCATTGGCAGTGTGCATGGGGTTACGTATCGATAGTCCGAAGGTTCGATAGTCCGACATTAATCCGACATAAAATCGTTGCATGAATCCAACTTCTACTTACACTGCGATATCTTTTCATCATTCCAACTTTCATTTAAGCAGGGATTATTTTCATCAATCCAACTTCTATTTAAGCAAGAATTCTGCTAATTAATCCAACTTCTACTCAAACAAGAATTATTTTCATCCGTCAACCTACTACGAATCTTCGGACTATCGAACCATCGGACTATCGAATCTTTGGATTATCGAACCTTCGGACTATCGAATCTTCGGACTATCGAACCTTCGGACTATCGAACCTTTGGACTATCGAACCTTCGGACTATCGACCTGTTACCGTGCATGACTGTGAGATCTGGATCATTAAGAAGGACGAGGAGGCGAGAATCAACGCATTAGAAATGAAGTGTCAGCGCCATATCCTCAGGGTATCATGGATTGAGAAGCAGACAAACGAGTGGGTGTTGGAGACTGCTGGAGTAGAAAGAAGTCTATTCAGATTGATCAAGCAGGGGAAGCTTTTATATTTCGGGAATGTGCTGCGAAAGAGTGGAGATTGATGATGGAGATTAGCGAAGGCGCAGTTCCTTGACCAGCAGCTCAAGGAAGACCAAAATGACATGGATTGATAACATAAAGTCGTGGATTGAATTATTATCGTTCGATCAGTTATTGAAGGAGACAAGAAACAGAAATGGATGGAACAAAATCATCCTTGGTGCAACCAATCATCGGATCTCGTTAAAGACAATACATGGCAAGAATGTCATTGTTTCTGCCTCTGTATCTCTTCCTCCATCCAGAATAACTGGTGTTGGAAGGAAGGCCATTCTTCTGCCGCTTGAATATCAAGTATTCTTTGTCTATTGATCTGTCCGTCTGTTTGCCTGTCTGTTTGGCTCCTCTCTTGTCCAGTAGTGACCGATAGTCAGTTCGATCGCGACTCATTTCGCCGTCATATGTCAATTTCAGCAGCTGGCTTAAGCACCGTAGAACATCCATCCATCTCTGGTCATTCCTCTGATGATGCGGCGAGGCATACTGATGATGCTCTACTATAGAGGCTACGGATTCAGAAGCTGATGCTCATCACGATCTTATAGTGGATTATAATTGCCCGATTCATATACGGCGCCTGTGTATTCTGAATTATTTTAAAGAGGTCCTGATGAGGATGATTATTGCGAGGATTATAAAGATGATTATGGGGAGGATATTGGTGATGAGGGTTTGGGGAGGTTTGTGAGAATTAAGAGAATGAGTATGAGTATTATGAAGATGATAATTAAGAGAATGATTGTGAGGATTTCATGAGAATTACGAAGATGAGAATTAAGAGAATGATTATGAGGATTATGAAGGTGAGAATTAAGGAATGATTATGAGGAATACGAAGATGAAAAATAAGAGAATGATTATAAGAATTACGAGGAGGATTATGAGAATTACGAGAATGACTCTGAGGATCACGAAGCGGATTATGAGAATTCAGAGGATGATTATTGGTATTACAATGAACCTTTTAAAGGAGGATTATGAGAATCACGAGCAGATTTAAGAAGATGACGGCAACAATTAAGTCGACGACGACGATATTGATGATGCGACTGAGAATAATTTATGACTGTATTTGTCTCGACTTTGAATAAATGACGTTCACATACTTCCCAGTTTTCGCTGAGATCAATTGAGTCTCACCAAAAGACGGCGCCAGTGATATCTCCAGAGGAATTGCTTAATCGATGCCACCGAAATTAGCGCCCTCTGGCTGCCCGAGACGTCAGTGAAACGGAGGCAGATGGCAGCACAGATGCCGCCTAATGTTGGCGCTGTATAAAGGTTAATTACGCAATATCAGGTTCAGCCTGGATATTAGATGGCGGGAAAGAGGGAAGAAGCAAGAGAAGGAAGGAGAGGGAAGGTGGAGGAAGGAAATAAAAAGAAAGGGAGCATAAGGAAGGCAGGAAGAATGGAAGAATGTTAAAAGGAATGTATAGGCAGGAAGTAAAAAAGGAATAAGGGAATGCTTATGCTATAGAAGTGTTCAGAGTAGATAACATAAAAAGTATAATAGCAGGGTGGTTACTGTGGGTTAAAAAAGCGTTTAAAATTGTTAAAATGTTGAAAAAATTAAATTTCAAATTGTAATAGATTGGTACATACAAAGATGTAATAGTGTGTGCGCGTGCGTGGGCACAGTGCACCATGTGTAAATACAATCGCTACTCATTCAGTGCACCATGTCTAAATAGGGTATCACACAATCGCTACTTTTACGTACGGGAACCTTCTCTTTCACTTCTTATTTTGAAATAAAATAGAAGACTTGCTTTCAATTGAATTCATAAATTAATTCGAAGTAAATATCTCATTAATAGTAATAATGATAGTAGTAGTAGGCCCCTAATAATTATTGTTATTAATAAGATATGATGACAATAACGATTATTAAGACAACAGATTGTACATACACTCTTAAATTTGCAATGTTGGATCAGCTTAATCCGCGGTCAAAACAGCTAAAATTCATAGCTAAAAATTAGCTTACTAAGCCTTGAGCTGATCCAAGTAGTTCTACATAGTTGTCGGAATGTACCTAATTTGACTTAAATACCAAGCTGATTCTTCTTTGATTACGTTGGTGACTTGAGTAAGCGAATAGTTGGATCAGCTATGCTCCGTTGTTTGGTCAGCTATGCTCCGTTGTTTGGTCAGCTATGCTCCGTTGTTTGGTCAGCTATGCTCCGTTGTTTGGTCAGCTATGCTCCGTTGTTTGGTCAGCTATGCTCCGTTGTTTGGTCAGCTATGCTCCGTTGTTTGGTCAGCTATGCTGCGTTGTTTGGTCAGCTATGCGTTGTTTGGTCAGCTATGCTCCGTTGTTTGGTCAGCTATGCTTGCTCCGTTGTTTGGTCAGCTATGCTTCGTTGTTTGGTCAGCTATGCTTCGTTGTTTGGTCAGCTATGCTCCGTTGTTTGGTCAGCTATGCTCCGTTGTTTGGTTCCGTTGTTTGGTTAGCTATGCTTCGTTGTTTGGTTGCTTCGTTGTTTGGTCAGCTATGCTCCGTTGTTTGGTCAGCTATGCTCCGTTGTTTGGTCAGCTATGCTCCGTTGTTTGGTCGGCTATGCTCCGTTGTTGGGTCAGCGATGCTACGTTGTTTTGTCAGCTATGCTGCGTTGCTTAGTTAGCCATGCTGCGTTGTTTGGTCAGCTATGCTGCGTATTTGGGTATCCAGCTATGCCTGCGTTGCTGGATTAACTAATTCATAGTATTATAGCCCGCCTATTGTTAGATGGGCATAGTTTCAGAAGGGGCAGCTTTGTTGGAGAGGCGCATCACATAGTTGAATTAAACTTATAAGTTGAACTTATAGGTCAAAAACAAATTCAGCCAGAGCTGCCAATCATATATGTATATATATATATATATATATATATATATATATATATATATATATATAATATATAGATATATATAATTATATATATATATCAATTCAATATAATTCAATTCAGTTTATTTCCTGAACCAACGTAGTACAACTATCGCAGTAGACGTAGTAATTAACGTTAATAGTGGTTTCCAAGGGGGACCCAGAATTGATGAAGATTCCCGCTAATAGGGCCATGCAGTAATTGTGTGTAATAGAAGTCACAATAACGCATGACAGCCTGTTCATATAGTTATAGGACAGTGGTTCTTAACCTTTTCAAGGGAGCCGAACCCCAAGAGAAATCCATGACCACTCACCGAACCCCTCAAGTTTGAACAATAATTTTTTAACTAATGGGAACAAAAGGAAATAAAAAATTGTACCAAAATGTGATACAATATTAATACATGAACTACTAACAGTTAACTATTTCATTAAATAAAAGTCGAAAAAATAAAAATAAAATAGCAAATGATTTTCACTCACACTCACTGACCCTGACTATGTCCTATCCTATATATTTCAGAGGACCTCTGCCGAACCCCTGGCACTGGCTCACCGAACCCCAGGGGTTCGGTCGAGCACTGGTTAAGAAACACTGTTATAGGAATACTTTGAAAATCAGAAAATGGCTTAATTAATAGAAGATTACTAACATAACTTAACTAACACACCCAATGAAAAAAGCATTCAAGTAATTTGTTGAATCAGATAAAGGCATAGTTTATTCTTAAAGATATGCAGAACAGGTAATAGACGAATAAAAGGGTAAGGGCATATATATAAATATATATATATATATATATATATATATATATATATATATATATATATATATCATCATTCGTTGTTGGTACCTTGGATTATATAGTTAATACCTTCAATTGCGTCCTGTACCAAGCGCAAATCTAGCACCCCAAGATTAACTTAACAAATAAGGAAGTAAATTATGCAACGTATTATGAGAGTATAGATGATAGGCGCTAGATTGATGCTTAGTACAGGGCGAAACTATAGCTTGCTACGTCACTGAAGAATGATGTCACTTAAGCAACTTTGTTTGCGTGTTGTAGGCATTTGAAGATGTTACAAAACAAATTAATATATATAATATATATATTTCTAATTATATATATATATATATATATATATATATATATATATGTACACACACGAAACATTGCAATGTAAACTAACAGTTCTGACCGGCGATTTACTAACATGTTCGATGAGTCAAAGATAATTTTAATTAAGCCTATACATTTATCTATCTATGAATATTAGGCCTATACAAATAGGCCTACACTTTTATCTATTACATTTATTTCATTAATGATGGATATTTAATATGATCATATTTCAAGATAAAGTACAGTTTAATAATTAAATTCATCTAAAAATTTGCACCCGACTCTGAGTTGCGCCCTGTTGTATGACACCGATGGAACACCCATTGCTACGGCACTGTTCTTCCTCAGAAATGTTTCAGTTAAAATGCACAATGCAAATCAGACAACAACTGCAGCACTTTTGTTCCGGTGTTGTCTTGGTGGGTGGCTATTCCATATACCGCCCTCTGCAGGAACAACCAAGTTGACCTTGCAGAGTCTGGAAATTTCACGTCGAATACAAAGAATGTCTTCATGCAGATGTCCACTGCAATCATCGCAGTGGACACTGCAAAATAAATATCCCTGGAAATCACTGCATAAAAACAGGACCCCTTGTCGAGATTGTTTGAGTCCTGGACGAGTGCAACCACATGGGGTTGCATCCGTAATCCCTTCTTTTCCAGATCATCTGCCTTCTCCTTGATGTGCTGTCACATATTTATTCCAGGCTGTTTAAAAATGACAGAAAAACCAAAATTAATATTTTGCTTTCATAGAAATAAACATAGTGCTCACACTTAAATCATCAGTTACACTAAATAAAGAAAAGTGCATGCATCACTATCATAATCAGCATCAGCATCATCGTCATCATCATCATCATCATCATCATCATCGTCAGCAGCAAAAATCATCACCATCATCAGCATCAGCAGCAGCATCATCATCAGCATCATCATCATCAGCAGCAGCAGCAGCAGCAGCTTCAGCATCAGCAGCATCAGCATCATCATCATCATCATCATCATCATCAGCATCAGCAGCAGCATCATCATCATCATCATCATCATCATCATCATCATCATCATCATCATCATCATCATCATCATCATCATCATCATCATCATCATCATCATCATCATCATCATCATCATCAGCAGCAGCAGCAGCAGCATCATCAGCATCAGCAGCAGCAGCAGCAGCAGCAGCAGCAGCATCATCATCATCAGCAGCAGCAGCAGCATCATCATCATCATCAGCAGCAGCAGCAGCAGCATCATCATCATCATCAGCAGCAGCAGCAGCAGCAGCATCATCATCATCATCAGCATCAGCAGCAGCAGCAGCAGCAGCATCATCATCATCATCATCAGCAGCAGCAGCAGCAGCATCAGCATCATCATCATCATCATCAGCAGCAGCAGCAGCATCATCATCATCATCATCATCAGCAGCAGCAGCATCATCATCATCATCATCATCACCATCATCATCACCATCATCATCTCATCAGCAGCATCATCATCATCATCATCATCAGCAGCAGCAGCATCATCATCATCATCATCATCATCAGCAGCATCATCATCATCATCATCATCATCATCATCATCAGCAGCAGCAGCAGCATCATCATCATCAGCAGCAGCAGCATCATCATCATCATCATCATTTTCAGCAGCAGCATTCATCGGATCATCAGTGATAGCCTAGCACTTGGCAGCAGCATCATCATCGGCGCCATGAGCAGCAGACGCATACATACATCAACATACATCATCATCATCATCATGCATACATACATACATCAGCATATGCAGCACATACATCATCATCATCATACATCACATCATCATACATACATCATACATCATCATCATCATCATCATTTTCTGTTGCATGCATTTCTCGGATCCCAGTGATAGCCTACACTTGGCAAAGGAGCCTGTTGTTACGGCGCCATGAAAATTGACGCATACATACATACAAACATACATAATTATATACATGCATACATACATACATTTATATATGCACACATACATACATTACATACATACACACATAATACATACATACATACATACATACATGCATGCATACATGCATATACATGCATGCATGCATGCATGCATGCATGCATGCATAGGGGCCTACATAGGCTACATACATAGTTACGTACATAGATACATACATATATGCATAGATCAATCAATCAATCAATTTCGTTTATTGACAACACCAAGCTGACAGGTCGCAACTTGTTACAGGGAACAGATAGGAAAAATTGTCTAAGCTCTGACAGTTAGTTATTAAATGGGTTGAGATAGCAAATATTATCTCTGCTCTAACTAAAAAGGATTAGGCTTGTGGCGATGTTAGTTAGGGCACCGAACGAGGTAACCAATATGGCATAGACCGGAGATAATGTATTTAGTAGATGTTTTTATATGCATACATACATACATATATATACATACATACATACATACATACATACATATATTATTGAATTGTATATTATTTTCTACATATTATTTTTGAAGAAATAAAAGTTAAGGTCTTACCTTTATAAATACTCACAGCGACCAAAATTCAACTACGCAAAGGCAACAGAATCAAGACAACTGTACAAGGCTTTGCCACTGATATATAACAGTTGAGGGGTATACGTCGCACGATAGGTCGTTATAGAGTGTCATTAGCGGTGTAGGGTTCTGCCCCAGAACAGATGTTCCGATTATAGAGGTCTGCCGGGCGTGTATTACTGCCTCAGCAGGAAATCCATTGGGGTTCGCCACGGTGATTAATGAGGTGTCCGTATTAACGGTTTTGATTACCCGTGGTTCGTTCATGAACGGTTTTCATTTAAAATTTCAAGTACGGTCTCCTATTTTAAGCCTTCTCCAGATACCCAGACATCTGACCATATCTCCTATTTTATCCGTGACTCCCTTCACTGGCTCCCCATCCGCCAGCGCATCCAATTCAAGGTCTGTTCCCTCATGCGAAGTTGTCTTGCTGGGTCTGCTCCTCACTATCTTAGGGCCTTTTGTACCCCAGTATCTTCTCTGCACAGTCGTTCCTCCCTTCGGTCCTCGACCCGTGGTTACTTGGTTGTCCCGCGGGTGCGTACTTCTACGGCCCAGTCTAGGAGTTTTGCTATTGTTGGTCCCAATAGCTGGAACCAGTTACCTCAGTCCCTCAGGACTGACCTTTTTTCTATTTCTTTTGACCAGTTCCGCAAGCGCCTGAAAACCTCCCTTTACCAGTGAAGACACTGGCCCGGGTCGGGAGCGCCTCTGTTTTGAGTGGCGCTATATAAATGCTTGATTACGATTACGATTACGATTACGATCTGACAGAGACATACTGGGACTACTAGAATTCACCTTAAAAACAATGACTTCACCAATAGGCCTATACATTGCATTGCATATAAATAATAATGACAATTTATATGGCGCCGTAACTCAGTCATGCCGTTACACAGGGCGCCTCACAGTCAACTAAGAGTAGGGTAGGCCTTAGAAAACAAATAACTCTTGAGTTCAGATTTAATGGAGTCAACTGAGTTAGCCGCTCGCAGGGCAGGAGGAAGACCGTTCCAGCTTCTGTGGCCGGCCGCTGAGAAAGCGCGGTCATCAACGCGGCATAGTCATAGAATATAAAGTGCAACGTTCTGTTGCTTACTTCTGTAGCGTTTTTGGGTCAGGTACTCAACCATCAGTTAATTGTTTAATCTATGCACCTCTGGGGGATGTTCCCCATGATGTATTCCCCCCAAGAAATCTAACAAAACAATAATAGTTTTGAGTTGTTGCTGACGTCATGATATCATATATGAACTGTTATAATATATTATTATATTATTTACTATTACTATTTACTATTATACTATATGATTCTATTGTGTAATATAATGATATTATTTACTATCCTAATATATGATAGGCCTACTATCATATTATAACGAGTATAATCTACTGCTAATATAAGATCTGTACAAATATTATATCTGTACAACTAAATGGGTTCTCTTGAGCGTTATCTTCAAATTTCAAAATGTCAAATTTCAAAATGTTTTGTTCCTTGAACATTTAGTAACACCGCATCATTACTAGCCTACATGGCGTCCCGATTCGGTAGTTGAATCCTTCTACAAAGTTTAAATGTTTCGGACGCTGATTCGCCTTGACTTGCTCCTCGCTAGAAGAGGGGGACTACATTAAACTGCTGAACCACGCAGATAATAATCGGCCTAATTAGTTGATTTTACGACGCAAACGGGGTTCATTAGTCGAAGGATGGGGAAGAGAAGTATGTGTGCATATGTGGATATATATATATGTGTGTGTTTGTGTGTGTGCATGTATATGTATACATACACACATACATTATATATATATATATATATATATATATATATATATATATATATCCAGGATCCAGGTCTATAGGTAGTGTATAGGGGCATAGGGGCATATACAATGTCAAGTACGCAAATGTAGATGGGCATATGTATGTATGTATGTATATGTATGTATGTATGTATGTATGTATGTATGTATGTATGTATGTATGTATGTATGTATGTATGTATGTATGTATGTATGTATGTATATGTATGTGTATAAATCTAGGCATATTCATGTGAAGTATATATATATATATATATATAGGTATATATAGATATATATATATATGTATGTATGTATTGTATTGTATTGTATTGTATTGTATTGTATCTATCAATTTATATGGCACCTCTCGCAGTGCAAACCAATCAGAGGCGCACCCAGTGCGAAAGACCCAGAGAAAAGAAAGAGGTCTTCAGACAAAGAAAAGAGGCACTATAATATTGTTTAATATTGTATATGGATGTATATATAGGTGGTTGTGCTCATATAGGTGGGTTTATGTATGTGGGGATGTATGTAGGTATGCATAGCTGAGCATGTTTATGTATGGGTATATGCATGTATATATGCAAGTGTGTATTTGCATATGTAAGGGTTCGTATATAGGTATATGTGTGTGGATAACTGGATATGTATTGTATGTAGGTACAATATATATATATGTATGTATGCATTGTGGAGGTATGTATGTGCATTTGTATGTGTATATGTACATGGAGGTATATATATGTATATATGTTACAGGGAATTTGCATAATCAGAGAATGTGTATAATATACCCTGAAATTTTCAGGGTAGATGCATATTCCCTGATTCACTCTGGGAATGTATACATTCCCTGAAAAAACCAGGGTATATACATATACCCTGAAAATTTCATGTGATTTCTACACATATACCCTGAAAGGCTTTACAATAACACATTAAGACAGATTTCTATACACGTATACCCTGAAAATTTCAGGGTATGTGTAACATCTACTGTTCCATTTCACAAGAACTTTGAGGCATGTAGGCTACATCTGTTTGTTTTATGTATTGGCTGTCAAGTACGCCAACATAACGAGTGGTGACGGACTATTATAATAATGGCTCACATGGACAAGTGGACCTGAATGATATGCAGTCCATGCCTAGTGGACATCACAAATGGATCATGGTATACCAAAATCATCTGACCAAATACTGTGCTCTTCGTCCGTTGTCTACAAAGCTCGCGGTAACAATTCCATCGGATTCGGGCAGATTCGTTAAAGTTACACAGGAGACCCAGAAGGGGCCTAAGATCCCGCTAGCCAGGGCCATCTCAGAACAGCTATGCAGTAGATAAGTAATGTTGCCAACTGTAAATAAGAGAATGCAATAGTGGTTAGTTTAACTTTTAGTGAACTAATAACTTAGCTAATACGTACATCCCTGTACATGCAAACATGCATACACACATATAGCTTATATGCATGTACATACATCTACATACATACCCATATATATATAAACATCGAACATACATAATATGCTTATGTAGTTCGCACTGATTGATTACCGAAATACATAATGAGCATTTGAATTTGATGGGACCTACATTGCCCATGTGGCATGGGCCTATTACCAGCTTTGCACTGGCCTGTGAGTTGGACCGAAATTTCGGTGTTCACGGCTGGTCCCCTGGGATCGGGCCTGGCATCCGATGTTTATGGATCGTTAGCTCCATGTGCGGGATTCGCCGGCCCTTGGGTGGGGCTGAAGTGGATGGATGGTTATATTTCCTGACGTCGTTTAAATCTAATAAAATTTCAAATTTCAAATGTGAAAATTGAATCATGTGTGCCAGTATAGAACTTACTTAGCGCTCTATAGTGTGAAGCTAAAAACTCTTATGGTCAAAACATTGGCTTTTTATTTGAAGACAAACAGGAAATGTAGGGTCGACGTCAACGATAGTAGTCATAAGATGAAGTTAAGCAATAGATACTAGTCCAGATTAGCTCCTGAATGTTGACGATGAAGCGAATCTGAAGAGCTCTTTTTAAAGTCGAAATTGAAATAATCAGGAAGTAAAAATGTAGGAATAGTACCAATGGAGTTAGAGATGTGTTTTTCCTGACAAGCTCTCATTGAGACCTTTTGCACTAATATGACGCAAGATTGGGATTGGAATTTGTTTGCATACCAGTCTTTTTTAGTATTGTTGTTGTTCGGTGTCATGCTACCTCCGCGGGGAGGTTATACTTGCTTATGTAATGCGTTCTGTACACCACGAAAATTAATGCGACTGGTAGGAAAGTTATGAGCTCGCATAAGCCTATTTCTTAATAGTTCCTCACGTTTTTTTCTGAAAAACGTGCTATTAGGTCCTACGTTCTATTGTTGTTACTGTTAGAGTTATTATTATTACTATTTTTACCCGAGGTACCTCAGATCCCTCAGGAATTATAAAAAAATTATTATTATTATTATTATTATTATTATTATTATTATCATCATCATCATCATCATCATCATCATCATCATCATCATCATCATCATCATCATCATCATCATCATCATCATCATCATCCGGATATACAAAAATCCATTCTGGAACGCTAGAACTCGTTAAGATCCGGCGGAGCAAAGGTGTCTTCGTGTTCTTATTATTATTATTATTAATGTTCATTATTATTATTATTATTATTATTATTATTATTATTATTATTATTATTATTATTATTATTATTATTATTATTATTATTATTGTTATTGTTATTGTTATTGTTGTTATTGTTATTGTTATCGTTATCGTTATCGTTATCATTATCATTATCATTATCATTATCATTATCATTATTATTATTATTATTATTATTATTATATAACTTTAACTGTAACTGAAACTGAAAAACCATAACTGAAATAACACTGTTCTAGGGCCCCATTGTACCAAGGCATGCGACAGCGTTGAACCGCTGGACAGTAACCGAAATCTTTGATTATTATTATTATTATTATTATTATTATTAATTATTAATGCAAGGCCTCCGTTGTTGTTGCCAGATCATTTCTCATAACAAGAGCCCGAGTTAGTTTACTTCTGGAATTATATTAATAAATGACGAGACTCTCTGTAATGATGTATAGCAAACGTTTATTTTATATTCAAGATGCTGCTCTGGTATTCTAGTAATGTCGAAGTATGCTGCGAGTTTCAGGCATTTTAGCTTTCATACGGCAATAACACACTGAGAGTATTGTTGCAATGGCCGTCTAGGCCGCCTTGTATAAAGGTTATAAGTGATTTGCACATCTATAGTACAGTATACGAGCGGTTGGTTACGTTCCTGGAGTCGTGGGTAGTTTAGGCAATGCTCCACAGGCGGTATTTTTGAAGACATCGGTTGTTTATGCAGCTTTCGGTAGGTGGTGGCCCGTGAGTGAGTAAGATACAATACAATGCAACTGCATTTGATATCGCCCTTCCCCCACAGGTGGTCCAAAGCTCAGAAGTGCACACGCCTCGGCGGTGAAGTCTAATTAGCACTTTACTTGTCTCCACGTACCGTGTCTAAGTCAATCAATGGTGCTTAACAGTCTGGTATATGCACAAACTTTCCAGTCAAATTCCAAAAGATCCGTTCAACAGAGGAATTAATTATTTATGGATAAGTTTTAAAGTTGGAACGAAAAGTGGAGATGGATGTTGCAGTGCGAATATATAAGAAGACATATATAGATATTTTCAGTTTGCTGCACAACAATTGACGACGTTTTCTATATGCTTTACTTACTCACTTCTACTTAAGACATTATACAAATGTTGGGCAATAACACTACCCTTCATACATGCACAGACCTTGGGAATAACCAATATGTTATATATCTAAATATATATATATATATATATATATATATATATATATATATATATCCTGCGTGAAAAACTGTGAATCACATGTAACCATGCAATTCACGCGTTTTTCGCATTTTTCCATGCATGTAAATCATGTAATTTGTTCATGTTTCGGTGTTGGCATTTCTCACATTGGGCTGATTTGGTTAATACGCTCGGATGCACAATATGTGTGTGTGTGTGTGTGTGTGTGTGTGTGTGTGTGTGTGTGTGTGTGTGTGTGTGTGTGTGAGTGTGAGTGTGTGTGTACTGCCAATATATCTAATCAATGCTGTCTGATGCCTAGCTAAGTGGCGTTGTTAATCCAGCAAACGCATTAGGCGGGACAGCTTGGCTGCTACCTATCAATGATGGCTAAGTCAGCTGAGCTGCATAGCTGACTCAAGAACGCTTCATGTCGAAGACGCGATGCTATTTCAGCAAAGCCTGCATAGACAATTCACGTATACGGAAAAGCTGCACAAACAAAGGCTTAGTCAGGGCACGTTAGCAAAAAGTTATTTCTGCTATGCTAAGAGTCTACGCATTCTTAGCAGAATTAACAAAGCACAAGTTACCTCTTTCAGCTAAAGTTTGCTGAATAAACTAAATTTTCTCTTGTTATGGCTATTTTTCATAGTTCGATTAAGTTTATCATGACAGCTAAGAAAAGCATAAATTGCAGTATAATCAAGTAATGTTTGCTGAGAACTTTGATGACACAAATATTCCGAAAATTTTTATTCGATTTTCTCACTCTATAATAATGAAAGAATCCAAAGAGCGTAACTTCAGTTAGAAAAAAGATATTTTCATTTTGTAAAAAGTATTTTTAAGCAAATTAATTGTAGAATATGACTGAATAAAAAGGTCAGAAACCGACATGTGACGGGTTTTGACCCCCGGACGGACTAATAGATTTTTATTTCTGATATTATGCTTAAGCCCACTATAATAGCTATAGCTCCCACAACATCAATCGCTGATGGCATGCAACTGTGCAATAATTAAAGATTTTCATGGAGGGAAAGACTTGAGTAAGGGCTTCAACGCATTTCGCTCTGAAACTACATTGATCATCATTTCACAAAGATGCACGAGTGTGTGTGTGTGTGTGTGTGTTGTGTTTGCTTATTTGAATATCCAGCACATCTACAATATTTTTTCCCAAATGGACCTCCACTTAAGCCTGTATTCCTTATAGTGCCTTCTCTGTGGGAGGCTCATCGATGTTGATTGGCCTCCCCTTGGCGCTCTGTTCCTTTCCCGAACCCCTTCTCAGACATTCCTCTCTCATCTGAAGACAGTTTTATTTGGCCGCGCTGGGGTTGGGAGCGCCTCTGAGTAGCCCCTTGACGAGGCGCTATACAAATTCTCGCAATGAATGAATGAATGAATGAATGAATGAATGAATGAATGAATGAATGAATGAATGAATGAATGAATGAATGAATGAATGAATGAATGAATGAATGAACGAATGAATGTATGAATGAATGAAAATGAATGAATGAGTGGTACTTCAAATGTAAATACACATATATTAATTATATTCTCATTTTCATTCATTCATTCATTCATTCTTCGTTTATTGAATCCCAAAAACAATCAGTAAAATAAAAAATATAGACATGAAACATTGACATGGGTATTGAGAAACAACCGGTAGACCCAGAAGGAACAGAGTTCCGCTTGAATAGGGTCACCAAATTAAAGGCAGTACAGATGGCGACGAAGAACAGTCGTCTTTCTAATTAAACATGCATCGAAGTCTTAACTATGACAACAACAACAAATTGGATCATATACATGATCAACTGAACAGAGAGTTAAACTTAACTAAGCTATAAAACAAGTTACAAATTACAGTCGTGTGTCATTTAAGAAACTGCGCAGTTGTTGTTTAAATAATTGTAAAGTCGGCAAACATCGAATATGAACAGGTAAATCCACACTATATATTCATAATATGAAATTCTCGTGATGTACATGTACAGCGGATGGATAAATATATATATATTCGTTTGTTGGTAAAATGAACAGGTAAAATATTTATGCATGTATGTATGATGTAAATGTATGTATGTATGTATGTATGTATGTATGTATGTATGTATGTATGTATGTATGTATGTATGTATGTATGTATGTATGTATGTATGTATGTATGTATGTCTGTCCGTCTGTTAACAATCTGACAAAACAATCTGACAAAAACGCAGAAATGCTAACATGAGTGATAATGGAAAACTAAAGTTCATTAGAAGATTTTAGAATAAACTAGTAAATATTTTTATATAATCATCTGGGAATAAATTGAGAGTTGTCCTTGGGTGGGAGAGTATGGTTGTGTGCTCTTGGTTTTAATTGGTGAAAGGAGAGGGGTCGGGGTGGAGGTAGGAGTTGGTAAAGTACATGCTTAGCGTTGTGCAATCTGGAGAAAAGGAGTTTCGCATCGGCTATATTGACAAGTTCAGAGACTGTTGGAAAGGATTGCTCTTGGTAACCTAGACGTTTGGCTCTTAAAGAAACTATGTCGAGTTAAATATTTTCTTCCTCTCTAGAGAGGAAGAATTCTGAAAAGACGGCTGATAAGGACTTGTTCTTCGCTGTTAGCCGAGTTAAATAGATTTACAATGGCCAAGAATTAATATCGAGGAGTTTCTCGAAATGGAAAGATTGTTCAACTGCTCAATTTGTCATTTTGTTCCCCGAGACAAACGGAGACTTACATACACTGAGACAGACACACTGACAAAGAATTTACATATTTACATGAAACGATACATAGACAGACGTAGACAGACACAGACGAATGTAGACATACACCCAAACAGACACAGTCGGTCTCTGGAGAGGAAGAATTCTGAAAGATGGCTGATAAGGACTTGCCCTTCGTCATTAGCCGAGTCAATTAGATTCATGAGGACCAGAGTCCTCATATTCAATTGATAGTAGATCATTACAGACTTCAACTTGAAAACACAGAGACAGACAAACAGACAGACAGACGGAACGGTACTAGACAGACGGACAGACAGACAGACAGACATACATACATACATACATACATACATACATACATACATACATACATACATACATACATACATACATACATACATACATACATACAGACAGACAGACAGACAGACAGACAGCCTCACACCGTCACACGAATTCATAAATAACTCGTATTAGTTCTTTCGTCTGTCAGCCCAGCTGTCTGTGCCCGTCTGCCTGTTTGTCTGTCTGTCTCCGTGTTTTCACATACATGCTGGCGTCCTTCAGTCAGTCCCTTAAACGAAATCGTTTCGTAATTAGACTACAATTTCCCCAGTCGAAGGATCCTCTTCCTTCCTAATAGATCACAACACTCGGCCACCGCCAAACGACCGACTCCACTTCCTCTTATCCTCCTTATGATCATCCTCCGCCCTAATTCTTCTCTCTCTTTCTTCTTCAATCCTCTGCTGCTCGTCTTTCTAATTACTCTCGTTTCTATAATTCTTCGCTCGTTATCTATAATCCTCTTCTTTCGAGTTTCCCTATATTTTCAGTCATTCGCTCGGTTTGTTAGTCATTCAGTCACTCAGTCAGTCGGTCAATAGCTCAGTGGGTCGGTCGGTCAGCTAGTCGATCGGTCAGCCAGCCAGTAGGTCGGCCAGTAGGTCAGACATAAGTCGGTTGGTCAATCGGTCAGCGAGTCGGTCAGTCAGTGTGTCTAAATAGGTAAATTATACACTACTGTCACTTTCATTGTATGTATGTATATGGTCATTTATATAGCGCCTTACAAGAACCTCTCGAAGGCGCTAATTGGCCTTTAACGTCCTCTAAAGTCTTGAGGCTTCAGTCGCTCCTTAACGCCGCCGTCCATGACATCCAGAGGTTTAGCCTACCCATAATTAGTAATTACATGTATATCCTCATTCATTTGGCAATTCACTGGCTGCCTGTCCATCAACGCATTCAGCTTAACATTCTACTTTCACCCGCAAATGTCTTGTCGGTTCTGCTTCATTCTATTAACCTATTTAACACTTCAACGACGAGCTTGTAGCCGTGTACTAAGAGTGACTGGGAAGCTAATGCAGCTCGTCGTTTTATTGTTAATGTCAAAATAAGTAAAATATATTTAATGACATCTTATATCTCAGATAAGAAATTCGGAGTTCACGGCTACGACTGGTGTTCGTACTATGCCGCGTTCTTAGCTAGAGGTAAACACAGATTTAAAGGAAGTGTATTTCAGGTAGATGGCCAACTATGATAACCATAGAAAGACATCATGACATATCTTTTTATCCATCTAGTTTAACTTACGGAAATCTTGCTTGCTTGAATGTTTGTTTGTTTGAGCCACAGGCTAAAAAGTCAAATCTTGCGACGACTAATTCGATCACTTACAATCATTCAATCGTCCTGAAACTTGGCAGAAAGACTCGCCCTCGCAGACACTTCATTCTATAAAAATTTCAGCTCCCCAAAAAAGGCTAGCTTATAGAATCGGGGACTCAACTTTTCGAATCGGGGAATCCCCTTTTCCGATACGCAGCGTTGTCATTGGCCGCAACAAAAACGGGCGCGCTGCCTCATTAAACGCACGCTATGACGTAAAATGAACGCGGACTATTTTCAGAGTACACGTTATAGGATACTAGATGGATATAGTAAAAACTTTGTTTTACGGGCTGTATTTTATTATATAAACTGATTCAGAGACAGACAGATCCAGGCTTCAGCTCCTAGATATTTCCACAAAACGGAAACCTACGTTGGGTGTTTAAAGTCAATGAGCCAATTAGAAGTCAGCATGGATTTCTTGGCTTCCGCTAAGTCTATAAGTACGATATGCAAACATTATGTACAAATTACATTAACGCTTAGGCCTACGTCGCAATATAAATCACATCTACCTCTCAACTGATTAATGATTCATCATGCGTGTTTCATGATGAAAAGAAACGTTGAGCCGTCCACTGATTAATGCTTCATCATGCTTCGTCCTGAATATATTAAATATCACTTATATCAACATTTTGCTCATACATACATACATACATACAGACAGACATAACATAACATAACATAACAAGGGTTTTAAGTGGTTCAGAAGACGTTTAGTCTGTGTTAGAACCACTGTAATTAACCTGGACAACATACATATATACAAACACCCACATACACACACACGCACACATGAAGTATATAACTATATATATATGAACATATTTAATATGCAAATATGTAGATAAATATATATATATATATATGGTCATTGACGGGGAAGGACACTAACGAACCGGGGGTTGGGGTGGGGAGAGTCACTCAGCGGGAATACGCATCAACTCTCCCATGTAATATGATTAGGTGGAGAGACTACTAGTTAAGCTAGACTAGGTTAATTAAGGAGATTAATATAAAATAATACATAATGTTAGAAGAACCATCAAAAGACCTTTTTGACAGACACTGTTGGGTATCCCCGACTAGCGGGACCATCGGTCCCTTCGGGGACAACATTTGCCTCAACTGACAACGCTCTCGATGTATGAGCATATTATGTTAACTTTTTATGATGCATTGTTTGTTTGTTAAACTCTGATGTTCAGTTGCTGCAGTTGATGCAATAAAGTTATTGATTGATTGATTGATATATATAGGCATATGGACAAAAAAATTATAGATTTTAATTAATCTATTAATGACCTCGTTCTCCTAATGCAGTTCTTCGCTTTAAGGCAGCAGCCAATCTCCGGATTCGGAATTCATATAGGATAATCCGTACATTTGAAGGCCCTATGTGGGATTAACGAAACGCGTCTTCCAGATGGGAATGAAATTCGTTGTCCTGCGGCAAAGGTTAAAGTAATCGCCATTTTCCCGAGGTATAACCTAATGGCCATTTGCTTGATAAACCTCTACGCTCATTTCGTAATGAGCAAACGGTTTATCACTGCAGTACATTCCTTCAGCCTGCGAGGTAGCGAACTCAAGTAATAATGTAATTCTAGAACATGATGACAGTAATGTTAGGCTACCTGGCTTCACAACGTGGCAACTGCCTAGCTACTCTCCCATTTCTACCTTAATGTTTGAACAACTGCACTGGCTTCCTCTCTCTACACGCATTAAATTAAAAATCCTCATTTCGATCTTCAAGGCACAACGGGAAACATCTTGCACCGAAACATCTTGCTGACACATTACAGTAAAGCTAACGCTTACATTTTACCGGTATCGGGGGCTCAGAGTAGTCGCTCCGTTCGCTCTGCTGAGAGGGGGGTAGTGATGGTGGTCCCGTTTGCTCGCACAGCAACTATGCAGAACCGTGCATTCTCTGTGATAGGCTCTAGGGTTTGGAATAGCCTCCCTCGGGAGCTACGCCTGTTTCCTAGATCATATGCTGATACTTTTATGGCCATTTGAAAACTTACCTTTTTACCAGGGCTGGAGTTGGGAGCGCTTCTGAGTAGTTACCTTGAAGGGGCGCTATATAAATTTTTTGAATGAATTAATTAATTTACGTTACGTTCCGTTGGACTGCAGGTACATAGCGACCGTCCATCCTATCCAGGCACACATCGTCTGCAGTCGACGTCACACCCTCGTCGTCATTGGTTTCATCTGGCCTCTGTCGACCTTCTGCGCCCTGCCCACGATGCTCTTCAACACCCTCCGACGCCCAGCACCCTCCGTTCCAGTTACCCTCTGCCTCATCCACTTTCCAGGTGACCACGTGACCGGAAACGCAGTCTTTAAGGCGACCGAGTTTACCGTCTTCTTTCTACTTCCGGTGGTCGTCCAGGTAAGCACAATTGTAAATGTAATTGTAATTGTAGCCTATATTAGAAGTATATAATTGTGTCTGGTATGTGTATAGTAAATTATAGGCATCTAATATTTAAAATGTAAATGCAGAAATTTAAATACAACAGTGCAAAATGCAAGTGCTATAATTGTGAATCTATTGTGGGCGTTAATGTAAATACAAAAATAAACGCTCCAGAATTTCTCAGCGACGCACATAAACTGCGATTTGGAGATCAGTTTAGGTCAGAGGTTCACAGCCTGGGGTGCAAGGACCTCCGTGGGTGCGATAAAAGAGGGAAAGTGTGAATTATAAGAATGCATTGATAATACATTATAAATTGTTGAGCTGTCATATGATAAGTAGGCCTATGGGTAAGACCGTAAGATTAGAAGTTTATATCCATGTATGGCCTAATATTGTCCTCATTTCATGTGCAACGACTTACTTGTATGACTCTGTATTCAGTTCTGTCAATTAAGACAAAATCGCCTGAATCCGCAACAGACCTACGAATCGCAATCAGCAAGAAAGTTCCACGTTTTGAAAAATTCATGCATGAGAAGCAGCTGCAAAGAAGCCATTGAATTTTATGTTCTCTATTGGGCGTCATGACTTAAAAAAGTCTTACATTTTAAAAATTTTAGATGTTATAAAGTTTGAATTGTTAGTTACATTTAGACTGTTAGATTCTAAGAATATATTGTTAGTTTTTCTCTCTTTAAATTTTAATTCAATTCGTCCATCCGCAGTCAGAGGCGTCCATCCCTCTTACGCTTATGAAGCATTCCTCCCTCGTGTCATCACCCCCCACATTCCCCACACGACGACCGCCCCAGACGAATGGTCGACTGTCGACACAAGAGAAAATCTCGATAATCGAAATTTGAAACACAATTTTACTGTTAGATTCTTTAACTTCTTTAACTTTAGTTCACTAATCAGGCAACATTATGCATTATAAAATATGAAGGCTTGTACACAGACAGAGGCATACCGCCAGCGCGGCCAGACAGTACTAACATAAGTACTAAAATTACAATAGGTGCTTCATCAGAGCAGCAGAGTGCATATCCAAGCGATCAACAATTTCGTCCAGTAGTAGTGATAGAGTAGCGTCTCGTTCACAGGCTAATACTGTCAGAGATACAAACCAATCATCAACCATGGTTGATGTCAGTCGATTTTTCACAATGCGGATGCGACTCATTACTCTCACTCAGCTGAGCAGCTGGTCACCGCAAGGGAGACCAGGATTTTATAAGCTGGTGAGAGTGGGATAGCCTGAAAGTTGCCATATCACACGTAATGGCTAAATTAACATAACGACTTTCAATTCACTGTCCTGTCGACATATGTGTCTTTTACTTCATGATCATCGTCACAGTGGCTGTAAATCATGGGGGACAGAGGGGACAGTCCCCCAAAGTTTTGACTTAAGCCCTGCTGTCCCCCCCAAATCCGGCCCTGGTAGGTACTCTATCGAGTCCCTGCGTTATGTATAGATTTTCGCCTCTGCATCGTCACTGCCTGTGCTTGCACATCTAGATGAATCAGTTCCAGTTTTCAATCGTCCGAAATCAAGTCATTAAGAAGCACAATGTCTTGTACGGCGCGATCTGGTGTCGAAACTCCTTGAGCTCGGTTTGCACTATCTGTGGGTCTAGGTCGTAAAAGTTACACAGGTTAGCTATACTGTCTCTCGATACCTGGGTAAGTTATTAATTCTCTGTTATCAACTTCCTTGGCGTAAAATGATCCATTTCTAAAACAATACCTAGCATGTCTTTATGGAAACGGTCCTGTATTTGACAAGCAACCGTATCCATGCAGTGTTGCATAGTAAACACTAATACGATAGTGGTCTGTGATACTGACCACCCCATTTAGGCCAACTGTCCTTTTCTCAGTTTTCTCGTCATGTTGCCTGGGTGGTCGTCTAGCTCGATGAACAGTAAAGTTCACATCAACATCGTGGTTGGTTGCATATCGTTGTGTTTCTGTAACTAGAGACAGCTAAGAATGTTCATCTTCTCTGATCAGTTTCAGTTTCTGACTGCAATATGACTATTAGATGAGCCGCATCAAATCAAAAACACATCGATTAATTTCTGAGATGGAAAAAAACTGATCAGACGTTTGAGGTATTAAAAATTCCCACCCCCCTGAAAAGGTTATGAAGATTTCTGCTTCAGTCCCCCCCCCCATAGGATGGACGTCTCTGCCCGCAGTACTGTATGCGTGTATGACTGCAGTGTATGTCACTTGGTGGCATTGTATTCTGTTCAATCTACAATACAATATACAATACATATGAAAATTTATAGCGCGCTTTAACAAGACAGGTCTTGCACGAGAGCGCGTTCCTTTACATTCTTAGTCATAGTGCAATAATAGTGCAATAATGTTAAACGAATATTGATTGATTGATTGATTTACATATATCATACAGGCTAGAGGACTTGAAATCTGCAGAGAGATGCATAGCTGTCTCTTGAGTAGATATCTTGAAGGGGCGCTATATAAATGTTCAATTAGATTTTTAAATATGCGTTTGACTAGGCGCTACAGTTAAGGTCCCCGTGTACGGACCGTGCCAGTCCGAGATTAGAACAGCATGCCGCATACAAAGGCAAGGAAACAAGTCCGAAAGGAAACATAGTCCGAAAGGAAACATAGTCCGAAAGGAAACATAGTCTGAAGAGTTCTGTCTGTTTTAAGGTCGTTCTGTACTGCATCATCGGTCGACGTCTCTTCATTGGAACAGCCGATCTACACCGGAAGTTGAGGGTCGCTGACGGCGGAAGTGGAAAGGACTCGGAGGCCATAAGGACCCGCAAGGGTGTGGTCAAGATGCTGATCGCAAGCGTCGTCGTCTACTTCGTCAGCTACGCTCCGGCTCAGCTTCCCCTCTTCTACAACTTCGTGGCGGCCACTCCCTTTCGAGTCAACTGGTCGTTCCTGGTGTTCCTCATGACGCTGTCGTATTGCCAACTCAGCCGCCAATCCTGTCCTCTACGCCGCGTTCAGCCAGAACTTCCGTCGGCGCTTCGAGAGGCTTCTCTGTCCCTGCCGACTAGGAAGGCGCGGCTGGGAGAGCGGCAGAGGAGGCGGTGGCCTAGGGGGGACGGTCGAGGGAGTGGCAGAGGGTAGGGTGAGGTCGCAACGGTCGACGATGACCTTGGAGACCTATCAACCGGGTACGAAGATCCGGGTTGTCATGGCGACCAGAAGAATCTCGGCTACGGTCGAGTCAGAACTCTAGACAGACAGACAGACACACGAATGGACAAGCGGACAGACAAGCAGACGGATGGACACGTAATTAGACGGACGGACGGACGGACAAGCAGATGGATGGAAGGACGGACGCACACAGATGGAAAGAGTCAGGAGGACGGTCTGCAGACGAAAGGCCGGACAGACAGACGGAAACAGACAGAGACAACTGGACGTGCAGGCAGCGACACAGACCCAGACAGACAAGTAGATCCGTTCATCTTCTCCCCTTCCCCAGACAGACTGACAGAAGAACCTACAGACAAACAATAATTTATATCATCCCAGTTGCTTTTAGTCGGGAGTATTCAATCTTCACTCTGATCGCTTCCACTCGATCCTGGATATCGTCTAATCGCCTCTCCCGTAATGCTTCTAAAACTCAATTTATCTGGCTTGGTACCCCCTCAGCAACTCCAGAAGTTTGATTTGTTACCCTCTCTGAAAAGTTCCCACTCTTCTCTTCCTCGTCAAGTGTTCGGGATCTGGGGTTGTTACGCCCTTACCCTTATCGATCACATCTCTATAATCTCAGACACTCCTATTAATTTTCATTTAAGGCGTCTCCAGGTCATTCGTCGTTCTGTCTCCCCCATATTCATAACTTTGGTTCATGCTTTGCTTGAATCGACGATTGCAATTGCCCTTCGCATTGGTCTTCCTAAGGATCGCCTCTCTCCTCTTCATTCTCACCATGCACAACTGCTAGACTGATAGACCGCATTCCACGGTAGGCTCGTTTTCATCGCTATCTCTACCTTTGTTTAAAGAACTTCATGGGCTCCCTCTCCCTGCTCGCATTCAATTTAAAATCCTCACTCTGCTCTTCAAGGCTCTTGGTTCCCCGTATTAGAACAGCTATGGCTCAGTCTCAATCCTTTGCTTCAAATGGTCCCTTTCTTTGGAATGCACTTTCTCCTTCTGTTCGCTCTACAATTCTATCCAGCAGTCTCTCTTAATTCTTCCTTCGCTTTTCTCAAACCCTGCTTCTTCTCGTGGGGCCTTGCGCACTGGGTGCGCTTCTGAACGGTTCACCGTATACTAGAGGCGCTTTACAATACAATATCAGAGGCGCGTTTACAGAAAACGGGGCCCGCAAATTTTTTTTGGGCCCTTCTGAACTTCGAAGTCTGAAACTCTGGTGGTGTTTAGCCTATCATCTGCAAAAACGTACTAATTAAGTTGAACTTGAAGCCGTTTTTGTCACACACGCCTTTTAAGGTGCCAACAATGAATTTTTCTCGGCCTCTCATTATGACGTCATTCTAGGCAGTTTTGTCAAAAAACAAACTACGTTTTCTTTTGCAATGTCATAATCGCTTTCAATACCATGTTTCAGTTTTGCCTCCGTCTCTATTTTGGGGAAATTTTCTCTGACGTTTTGAGCAAAATTGTTAAATATTTAGATAATTCAAATTCGACAAACATGGCCTTTGATCGTGCAGAAATTTGCTGGTGGCATTTATTCTTCGCAACATTTATTATTTGTATAAGTTGCGTTGTTGTCAACTTATTTTGATAAACGAAAATTGATTGATTGATTGGAACTAATTCCAAGATATTGTCATTTGAGCTATAGCTATCTTATTTCGTTTTGCAGCTCCAGAAAATTAGCAACGTTTCATTGCGTCAGATTTTAATAAATATTTGATATTAATAAAATTTCAATTACTATTACTTACTGGTTATCAAAACTAATAAAAGTTTTAAACACCATAAAATGACGGAATTATTATCAGACTAAAGGTTTCCACACATAGGCCTAAACTGCAGCAGACGCTGGTTTCTGCTTGTTGGTAATAAGTTTGATGTTATTTTACACAAAAATGAACTATTAGCCCAATTGCTGCCCATATGAACAAAGCAATTATAAATTACTAAATTAGACAAAATATACTTTTGCAATTACAATAATAATTACTTTTATGAAATGCCAATCTGTACAAAATAGAAACAAATATATTTAAAATAATTTAAATAAATTTTACAATGTTATTTTTTTATTATTGAAAAAAATATTCTCATTCGTTTGGGGGCCCCTTCAAGATTTGGGGCCCTAGGCGCGCGCCTAATTCGCCTACTGGTAAACGCGCCTCTGTACAATATACAGACAGAGCCGGACAGACAGAATGGAGCCACACTGGCAGGTTAAGAACTAAAAACGCAGAGATAACGAGACACACACAGACAGAGATAAATCTATAGGTTTACAGACAGTCTGAGATAGACAGACAAAAGCAAAAGCTATAGGTCTATGTTCCAGATTAAATTGAATGGTCCATCCAACGATCGTAGACAGACAGACAGACAGACAGACAGACAGACAGACAGACAGAGACAGATAGACACATAGACACACACACAGACAGACAGGCGGACAGACAGACAAAGACGATATGTGTACATACAGTAAGAGCGAATAGGCCTATACTAGTTCAGAAAGAACGTCATTTGGCGTAAGACTTATTAACGAAATGCCTGTATTAATAATTAGCCTATTAGCCAGCGCTTCTTATGTAAATCAGCTGAGCCGCATGGCCTTGTAATATTCATTAGTAGGCAGATGTATAGTTTAAACAGTACGGAACTCCCGAACTGATTGTCGTCCCTGCCATTGTCTTCTTCGCTTTATACGTTCGTCTCATCCTTTTCATTTAATCAGAAAGCCAATCCTTACGTTTGTGTTTCTGAATAACAGGCGGAATTAATTTGTCCAGTGGCAACAATCGATTGAAGCATTCATCTATAGAAATAGTTAACGCTGTAGTAGGTTCCATATTAGATTGGATGGACCGTAGAGGCGTAGACAGACATACAAGGACAGAGGTAGACAGAGATAGACAGCCAGACAACTACACACCTCTCCATACAACTATCTTTCATTGCAGGCCTAACCACGCAGACAAACCACAGACAGAAAGACACACAGAGAGGGAAAGAGAGACAAGCACACGTACAGAAAGGCAGACAGAGAGCCATATAATTATAGTTATTGGCGAGTAGGTCACCTATATATCGTTCTAATTTCGACCCTTTCAAATCTCGTCAACCATCCGTGAAACCGTTCGTCATAAAAAAAATCGACCAACGTTGCGGCAGAAATTTTTTAGTGGATGTCGTAAAATGCAATGGTCCAGAATTTGATTTCTGTCGTCGTATCAAGGCCCTGCAGTGCACATGTATAGTAATGGATATCATTATAGTCCTATAATTTATGTATATTGATTACTGGCCTTGAATCTTATGCCCGTTACTCTGTTTTGCCCCATTCTTACCATTGTCACTGGCTTTGCATAGGTCCAGCAATGATTGTTACTCAATTTTCAAATAATTATATAGTTAATTATAAAATTCAGACGTAACTAATCAAACAGCACCTGTATGGACAAATATAATATCAATTCTTTTAGATTCTATATATATATATATATTCGTCCATTCTATAAGATCTTAACGCTTTGACGACGAGAGTGTACTAAAAGCGACTGAGAAATCAATGCATTTCATCGTTAAATTGTTAATGAGCATCTAGCTTCTAGTAATTATCATGCCCTAGCTAACCTCCCCTCCTTGAAAATCAGGTACATTCCTACACTTGATCTGGTGTTATGTAGCAACGAATTCTCGTTCTCCCTGAAGAAAGTTCTCCGAAAATGAAGGCGTCTTCTCTTAACTTAATGTAGGCTAGACTACTTCGCGAAACTTCACATTGAAAAGCAGTGTCGGTGTCACCCTGCTTTCCATTCAATTAATTACTGCCGCAGCGAACAGCGTTCCCACGCATATCTAAGTATAATTAAATGTAACTGTACACTTTTAAAAATCGACCGTATGGTCTCGACCATACCATATGACGCTGGTTTCTTAGATGCTGGTAATTGAATACTGTTTAATTAAGCCACATACTGTACTGTGTTCAACGTTGGAACGGTTGGACTAAGATCTATGTAACCGAACTCCCTTTCACTAAGACACAATGAGAATAACAAGGACGTCGTCCTCACACCCTTCACCGAACAAAGGCGATACGCTGTTCGTCTGTAACTGAGTCAACGTGTACAGTATGTTTAAGGTTGAACTATAATAGAGTTGTGTTAAGTTTTTGTTAACGTCTAGATGTTTAGCTCATATAATTATTAGCGTATATATGTAGTGACAAGCTGCTGTGATGATGTTGATGAGTTCTCTGCCTGAAAGCAGGTCCCTTGGTTTTTATGCCACCAGGGGATGAGATGAGTGAGGTGGTTTCCCGTTGCCTTCTTCACAGACAATAGTAGTAAAGGAAGTACGTACTACGTACTTCCTTTACTACTGACAATTATGGGTGAGCAACTTGTCCAGGTCGTTACAGTGGCTTGAGGTAGATTCGAACCTGCGACCCTCCGGTTACAAGGCACAGAACATACCGCTACACCACCGCGTCCCTCTGTATGCTGTAAAGCGTGTATATTTGTCTGTCCGTATGCCTATCTAGATATGTATCTTTCTCTCTCCATCCATCATTTAATTATGCCCATTGCCCACCCATTTTTACACTCCTCAATCCACCCTCCTTCCCACCCACCCTTCTTCCATCAATCCACCTACCCTCCCTCCCATCAATCCACCCTCTAGTTTCAGTTTCTCCCAGACATGACTTTTGAGAAGGCACATTCTTTATCCTCCTCCTTCATCATCCTTGTCTACTAGAGTTCTGACTAACATTTGTCTGCCACTTGTAGACATTATTCTTCAAAGGTCTACTACACATGTGATGCATACAACAACTTCGACAAAAGCTTTTAATATAACAGCCTAGCAAAATGACACCCACGGAAGCTTCACTGCAACAAGGCATTGACACATTCGTACAATACTGGGACCTTACAGCAGGACTCTGATACAAATAAGTGTGCCACAAAAGTACATGCACACATACATACCATGGTGTATTTAGAAGAAAAACCCAGTCTGCCCATTTCAAGAGCTGTGTGTCATCTCTGACCCTCAATAACCTCAACAACTAAAACAATGCCGTCACATTTTGACCACAGTGTCTGGACTACGTAAAAATTGCACCTCTTCCCAACTTCTGGTACACCCTACAGTTAAATCAGTCACAGTGATCTCTATATCCACAAGACAGCCTCGATTCAATTCTATATACAGGTGACAGCAAGCCTGCGTGATGCCACTGTTGGAAACTGTGGGCCCAATTAACGTGGCCACATAGTAATATGCTCTTCACAGGACATGTAATTACACAAAATTGTTTGACAGCAAGCAACACTGTTGCCTCGACCCTTTGATCTTAAAAAAGCAGGCAATCTACCGTCCTGCAAGTACTGTCTGGAAATAGGAGACACCAATGTAGCCAGGGACACCCACCTGTCAGTGTCTGGTATTTAATAGTCACAGTGACTGTCACCTACTAAAGGCCATACGATACAGTGGCCTTCTGACATAGTTAGAGTTAGACAGAAGTGTCTGGCAAAAAGGCAAATATGAATGTTCTTTGATACCCAATAGTTTATTTCTTTAAGTATTCTAGCCACATCAGTTGTCGTTTAGCAGACACTATTACTTTAACGACTGTACCTCCTTGCAGTGATACGCATACAGATTCATTCAACGACAGTATCTCACTGAAAAGTTTCAATCCCACAGCCTCAATCCACTGTAGATCAAGGTTCCTTAACGAGGCGCTATATAAATGATCAGAGCTCAGCCATTGTTAACCGTGCCCTGAACTCCTAAATAGGTGAAAGTAAACACATAATGTTACAGCTAAGTCTTTCATATATTAACCTCGTAATGCTCGAATCCTGTTAGCAATGTCTGATATAGCAGACAACAGCATGGTTGGAACACTCGTAGACACAAACCTTTTAATGACCCAGCACATCTAGCCTTGCCCAACATCAACAGTTTGTCTAATTCCCTCAAAAGACCAAACTGCTGTCTGGTTAGACCACAACCAATGCTTACCATTACCAGACCTTAGATGTTCAGCCCACACTAGTGTCCGCTTGGGTGTATTATAAGGCAATTTAACTGCATATGTATTCTGGCCCAGAAAGCCACGTTCAATGGGTCTCCAAAGCGGGTCCAATAAATGTGGCTGCCAGGGAACTACAGTGTCAAGAAGTGCCATCTCCTAGTTCAAGGATCTTTTGGCCGAAGCTCAGGCATTACAGCAGTAAGTGGGGAAAAAACGGATAGTTTCATAGATCAATGTTCACAGAAAAGTTGCAGAGTTTCACATTCCATGGAATGAATCCGAGGTAAAAAATTCCTTGGAATGTGTCCAAGGTCAAAATTCCTTGGAATGTGGCGCTGTCAATTATCCTAAATAAGTTACACAGGTCAACAATTCCTTGTAAAAAGTGTAGTTAATAGGATTTGAACTCTGGTGTTCAGGACAAATGCCCACGGAATAACCAGGGAATCTTCAAACCATGACACTGTTAAATTTATATAGTGCCAATCAGCTGCCGCAACCAAATGCTAAAAACATCTCTTTTAACACTAAAAAACTACACAAGAAAATTATCACCAAAAACTGTTATAAAAATTGTTAAAAAAATAAAATGGCCTTTGGAACTATTACTGCGGTTAATTTTGCAATCACGATGGAGAGAAATGAGAAGTACAGAAAAACCAGATAGATCTCATTTGAATACACAAAACAAATCTAACAGAACCAAAGTCAACAGATCAACGAAAGGACGACAAAAGCAAAGGAGACCGAATAAGTTTCCTCAATCATACTCTCAAACCAATCACAAAACAATTCCATAAAATCAATCAATACGATAACCAATCACATCCCAAATATCCATTCACTCCACATTGTTCTTCCATCAATCAAATAAAAAAATCCCTCCCTTAGCTGAAACTGAATACTGATTATAGCTGAACGAGTCACTGCAAACGGTATAGCCAATGCCTAGTGCCTACACATGGCCATATATTTTTTTTAATCGCATTGCGTTCTGACAACGTGTTAGCGAATAACCGAAGATTCTACTCTACTCTATTAATTCATACTAATCAATCAAATCAACCTCAAGATTCTGAATGCTTATCACACTCCACTCTTCTAGAGCAACATTTGGCCACAGTGGGCCAACAATACGCCACTTGCAGCAAAAGGCACATGTAGCAGACCAAAAGCAATGGAATGACTACCACCTCAATCCCCACTCAGATTACCCAACAGCCTTCGGAATGCACAGCAACAGGAATTACAAGAAGTTTCTGAACCACCGCTTTTATATTTTCATAACAAACTACGTAAACTATCACACAACGTTTTTCGCTTCAGCAGGAAACCATAATAGCAGACATCTACTCGACTCCAGATGTATCTCCTTAGATCTTTTCAACAGCCAAAGTACCAGTGTCACTGAGAAGTCCTTACAAGGCGCCAACACAAATGTCTAAAGTCATACAGCTAGCATCTTCCGTCAAGTGTTAAGCGTTAAGTCTGCTTGCGGAAGACGACGAATAAGATAGCACAATCTAAAATAGAATCTTTCACGAGGATTGTAAACGCCAGCTGCATAAATACACTAAGTTACCACACATATGTCGAATCGTTTGAAACGATGCAAACTGAACGCAAGCAATAGTTTGCAAATGAAAATACCTAAACACCTAAAAAATATAATTAAACGTTGCAGGTCTACGTGAAGCAACTACAAAAGCTTAACATGACTGCTATGTTAAATGAGGAGCAACATAACATAAACTAAAAGAAACATAAACTTAAAAAACGTTAAGATCACAAGTTATTACCGAACACTACAAGCGCAAAAGACATATTGGCCAATTAGTCACTGTATATACGCATTTAATCTAAATGTTCTTTAACTGCCCAAATGCTATTTGTGAACAAATGCAAATAATAATAGATAATATTCAAATGCAAATTATATGCAAATTAATCACTGTGGGGATAGTCATATAAATCATACCTGCTCAATACACCACATTATCTTGATACAGAATCACACTAGTGTGGTGTTATCACTCAAACTGAAGTAGAAATTCAAAGGCCAATATCTGTATGCTGGCAATATAGCAAAATTCGTAATATCACTCACACAGAAAAGTATTCCATTACTGCCACATGAAAACAAACAATAGTGGCATAACGGTAACTTTAACAATGTGATAGCAATATCACTGTTTTGCTGGATTGCCTGCAAGCAGCCATACAACCAGAATGATGGCAACACTGTCTATGTAATCACATCGTGGCAACATTACCCACTCAAAACTAATGAAATCGTCAACCGGGGGAAAAATGCTCTGGCAAAATCACCATCAACACTAAAAACTGTAAATGAAATACTCGTTCAAGGTTCCTAGGCAGTGCACACTGATCGCCTTAGAAGGCTTGAATCTGCATATTTCACAAAACAAGGCAACCGCTTAAATTCATAATGAACAACCAAGAGCAAGGCAATATTACAGAAATTATGACAGTCACACTGAACTGCCTGAAAAATGGCCATATCGTGGACTGCAACATACTCACACTGAACATCCAATATTACAGCAATACTACAAACCATGATAAATTCACAGTTTATCCAGAATTGTGGCAGAATTGCCACCTGCCAAATATACGTAAAGAACAGGTCAGAACTATGGCAATAAAACAAACTAAAACATACAAAGAACACATGCCTACATCCCTACATTGCGACATACGACTGACAAAACCTGGTCACGTGCTTCTGTAGCCGAAAAACACACAACACACAATTTAACAAGAAGCCACAGGAATAGACAGGCAGACATGCACACATACACCTACAGATAGGCATACAGACAGAAAATACATGGCAATGCCAATATTTATGTCTGATAATCTGTTGGACAGTTTCACTCTGAGAAGACAGAAAACGGAGATTAAGACAGCACGAGGGATTACAAAGTCGGAAGTTTGAACGTCGAAAAGAGCAGTAGACGGTAAAACCCGAAGCTGCACTTCTACGGGAAGGAAACTTTCAGTTATCTGAAAACAGAAATAAAACATGGCTTTATGGCACTGAGCTTTCTCATTCATAAGACCAACATATTGTGACATTCATCCAGTAAATACACATACTGTTTGCATCTGAATCAGATCCGTAACCTTTCTCTGTTAAGCTTACGCGGCACACGGCTCTATCAGCTAGATAGCTATGGCTGTAGGTCGACTGAGATGCTCTAAACACTTTAACGACGAGCAGCACTGGTTACTTTACATTAAGTGTTAAAGGCACTTCATAAAAGTTTGATACAAACACCAAAACATACATATATAGCAAAACACAGACTGAAAAATCCTTGCATTTTATTTGAAAATAATACTGTTAAAAAACAGATTGAAATCAATTTTATCTAGGAAAACAACCTTGCTATTATTAATAGACTTATATATACCAGATGTCACACTTTGAAACACCTTCTGTAAACTGAATTATTTATGTGCCATAGAAGCAACCAGAAACCTAAATTGTAATTTAAATTTCAACAAAATGCAAAATTTGATAATCCACGAAACAACATGACCACACCAGAAGTTCTTGGCTGCATGGTGCCACAGAATTTGCGTGTTCTTTTGGTCACGAAAAAAGAACACCTGAAGTGCTTTCTTTCACTGGGGGTTAGCAGGGAGGTCCTTCGAGTAGTTAATTCTTTTATTAGTTAGACTTCTTATGCATGCTTGCAAACTCAGTAAAGCTGAATCTGACATGCACAGCAAGTATGCGTGAAAGACATGTCCAGGGTTGCTACACGAGTTTATTCAGTAGACATGAACCTATCATCATTGTATTACAGATAGAGAGTGTGCTATTGCATTGATCATTGTGCTGCACGTCTCAAATACGCTCTACATGAATGCTCCAAGTGAATGAATGAATGCAAATAAATTAGAGCAGTTCAGTCAATGGTGCCTAAACCCCCACATGGAATGGTAGAACAAAACCCCCACTCTGTCCGATTGTAATAATTTTGTGTTGCAGGTCGTTATATTATCGGAAATCAACAACAAACTCCCATAGTTTATGTCCAAAACGTTAAAAATCCCCCTACTTCTGACAACCTTGGGAGATAGTTCTCCAATCCCCCCCCCCTGCCTATTGGTAGATACCACTGAGTTCATTAGACAAGAAAGCCTGGAATGGTCACTTGCATAATCTGAATGCATATGAATAATTGTAGATCTGAATATTCATATGTATATTTGAATAAATCTGAATATTCATAGAGTGCCTTTCGAAAATCTCAACTCACATGTTCTGGATCTCTTGGAAGGCAGTGTCCATCTCCTCCTGCAAGACCTTGTTCCTTGCCTTCTGCTGCTGAAGCTCCTCTGTAACACAGCACCACACAACAGATACAGAGCGTAATGTCTGCCATAATGACACAATTGTCATCAAACATAGATTGCTTGTCTGTTTACTTTTAGCCTGTCAGTCTGTTTATCTCTCTGGTTTCTTTGACAACGTCACCTCCATCTGCTTCTTTATTTCTGCATATATGCATAGTCATAAACAGGCAAACTGAGAAAGAAACAAATGGAGAGGAATTTGCGATAGAAACAAGACAGGCAAGTACTGTAGACAGGCAGACAGTCACACAGACAAATACAAATCAGAGAGAGAGAGAGAGAGAGAGAGACAGACAGACAGACAGAAATAAACAGAGAAATATGAATGAACATACCTTCTAGCCTGTCGACATCAAATTGTAACTTAGTTGCAGAACGTTCTGCCTCACTGGCGCGGGTCTCAGCCTGTCACATAGTAAAGCCCTCACTTTAATCATACATTAGACAGCACCATAACTATCTGCAATGTAGTCTATGAACTTGTGAATGACGAATATCAAAACCCGCCTGTTACAAGTAACACTGCTATGGTGCCTTCACTGTATATTTACAAGAGCTCTGTAGCTCCACTCTGGGAGATTGCGCGCTCTGTTCCTCTACACAGGGTCAACATCTTGTTCCTCGTGCACAAACTGCTATTGGACAGCATTGTGCTCTCTGTTGTCATCGCAATGGATGCATGGGCTCCCATTAGCATTATGCCTGATGCCTAGGGTTCACTCAGACGCATTTTATTGCAGCCTTCAGACCATCCTTTTTAGCCTGGGTTGGGTCAAGAGCGCTTCTGAGTACTAACCTTGAAGGGGCGCTATATAAATGTTGGCAATGAATGAATGAATGAAAGTAAAGCACTTCATTTATCCAACCACATTTAAATTACTCTATTAATCTACACAGCAATGGTACCAATGGAAATGGGTTACTTTTAAGGGTAATATAGAATTTATGTTGCACTTTTCTCAACCAAACTGATGACCGTGCAAAGGTCAGCGGACTCATTCTGACAAAGTTCGCAAGTGGGTGCCAAAGCAGCAGAACCTTTGGAGTAATAAACCTAAAATAATTATGATTATGTTGGAATTGAAATGAGAACTAACATCCTTTAGGCGGGCTGACATATCTTTAATGGTACCCTCGTAGGTATCTTCACGCTGTGATGCCTGTTCGTAAACAAAGAAGCATTTAACAATTACAAAAAGTTACTCAAAATTGAAGAAATATTGGTTTGAATCATCCCAAATTAGCCAAAAAACATGTCAAATGTCTGCTGATGCGCAAGAAACAAGTCACTCTCCAGAGAGCAAGAAAATTATTCAATGATAACTAAAAAATCATTTCCCCAAATTAACCCTCAAATCAAGAAAATAATTTTCCCAGATACCAAGAAATCGACTCAACAAAATAACAAGAACAGAAAATGAGCCATTTGTACATTAAGCCCTTTAATGATGAGCTGCAATGGTTTCCCATGCATTTTAGTACATGCTCGTCGTTAAAAGGTTAAGCACCTATTCATAATCCCTTCATAGTGGCATCATAGGGAGATTTTAACCTGCACACTCTGCATTACAAGTCAAGCACTCAACCACTCAGTAACTGAGACACTGTTTATCTCTGGCCTCATCTCCGATATATCGATGAAGAATTTCCTGTACCTTGGATTCATTCAGTTCGAGAGATTTCAGAGTATTCGTCACGATGTGTAGTTCCGTGTCCAAAGTCTTCACCTTCCTGTAATGCACGGCAACAATATTACACCATTCACAAGCCACAACATAAAACACTAATCAACAAAGAAGAAATTTTATATTGCCATGTTTCAGACTTTTCAAATCTCTTAAAGGTGTTGTAAGTCTATTCTGATACATACAGACACACATTGTTTGTGTACTAAATTTGTGCCTAAGGTGCAATTTTTGTTTGAAACCAGTGAGTTTGGCAACGAAGCTGCAAAAGTAAATGACTGGGAACATAATTAAATTATAATTAAGTAAATAAAGTGAGCAAATAAGAATAAATAACTAAAATAAATTAAATTAAGTATTTTCTTTCGGCTGCAATTCACTCTCTTTAAATATAAATGGATCACTGCTATCTTGGGAAAAACAACATAAACCTACATTTCTGCAGTGTCTGCCCTATCTTCAGCTTTGTCAAGTTCGCTTGTACACAACTGGAGCTTGCGTGCAACCTGTGACAGAAGATGTATAACACACGTTAACATACAAGTAACATTGCAATTTAATCATGCATTTGATACAATTGCCATTCAAGAATCTGACTCAATTGCCGTATTTACATTTACTGTCACCTGAAGTGAAAGCCTCAACTGCGGTGGACATATATGTGTGCGTGGTACATCAGGTGTATGGCCAAATATATATAAGTAGATCAGGTAGGTGTATGGCTGAAAACTATGAATTGCAAAGGAGATACATGGTGTAAGATCAAAGGCCAATAGGATACCAAGAAACTTTTGTAAAGCATTGTTCAGTGTCCATGTACATATTGAAGTTGCACATTATAACAAATTCAAGAGAAGAGACCAGGATCTCAACAAGTGACTGGAATTCTGTTAAGTCAGAAAGTGAAAGAGAGGGTGGATGATCAACAACGACAAAGGTGAAGTGCTGATTTCCATAGTCCAGGATGGAGATAAGATTTCAAATGACTTCAGGGTTGGAACAGATGAAGTCAGCAAATATCAGGTGCGACTTGTGAAGAAAGTGAATCTATCATAATAAATTTAATTTAATTTAATTGAATCATTAAGTCCATCCTGGCAGGTTGATTTAAGAGAGAAAGAGAGGGACATTTTATTTCCGAGATGAAGGAAAATGTGTCAGATGATTTGAGTCAAGCTTCATCATGACGAGAACATCTACCAAGATGTAATTTTGATCCAGGATGTAATTTTGCAGAGAAGAAGACTCAGATTTATACCTGTTGACACTTAACTTAAAATTTACAAAGTAACAGTTTAAGAAATGCCTAGTGTGATTTATTCAACCTCACATTTGACATTCTTAATCTCCACAGCCTGTCATTTGGTTTCCTTGACCCACCTAATGTCAACTGGGCTTCTTCAATGGACTAGTATTGTTTTTGACTGACTACATTTCACCTTAAATCAACTACATCCTGATACTAAACCCGCCTACTATCTCCAATGGCACATGGTCTGAAACTCTGGCACTCACTACCCCAAAAATGAAAGACTATTGATACTTTGGTTTAATTTAAACGAGCTACAAACAGTTCTTGATATCCTGGTACTAAAGCGGATTGGTTTTCTTTTTGTTTCGTTGTGATGCATCCGATATGGATGGTGCATTCAGAAACTGGTTACAAAATTACTCGATACATTTCATGGTTGCATGTGCTTGTTTTACTTGATGTCCAGTCAAATAAAATTGTCTGTTATCCCTCTCATGATTATTATGAAAGGTGGATTCGGTAAGCTTATTCGAGCTCTTTTCCCTTCCAGAACCCGTCTTGTAATAGTTTATCTACTGCTACGTGAACTAATATGTATCGTTGTGAAATAAATAAACTGAAACTAAACTGAAATAAACTTGTGTATTATGACAATGGTACATTAGAAGTCATTAGATCAGATTCAGAATTCACATTGGTTCAGCTAAGAATTGTCTGTCACGTTCCTACCTCTTCATATTTGCGTTCTGCTTCTTCTGCTGATGACGACGATTCCTTGACCATCCTCTCGAGGGTTGTAATTCGGTCATCATCGAGGTTCTGTCGGTTCTCGAGGGCCTTACGACCTCTGCAAAAGTCAAACACCGTGGTAAGTCTTTGCTTAGAAACAAGTACATAACTAAATGAACAAACATGTAGTGTTACTAGTGTACATTTAAAAAATGTTCAAAAATTATAATAAGGTCTCTTACACAACCTAACACAACATCTTACATTACATAATCTTACATTACATCATCTTACACTACCTGGCCTAATCTTACACAATCTTAAATTACAACACATCTAGGGCTTAACCGATGTCGTTTTTTTTGCCGATTCCGGATACCGGATAGTATAGGCCATTATTTGCCGATTCCTGCTTCGATTCCGAATAGTAATAAAGATTGATGTGACCAAATACACCGATATCCTTGACCAGTCACCCATCTAACGGGTGTTTAAAGGCCACGCTGTGGTCGATTGGCAGGCTGCAGATCGGCTGGTCAGTGAATCTGTAACAGAGCTCCACAAGACTCTCTGTCTCTGTCTGTCTGTCTTCAGGCTTGAATTCATCCCTCCCAGAGGAGGGGTCAGTCACATTGCAGATTAATTGTAGCCCTAATGATTTGGCCAACTCCAGACACAGCATGCCCAGCAGATGGGCAACTGTATGTGGGAGACTTACTTGTACTGTCTACTGTATTGTCCAAGGAGGTCTTAATACCCTACCCAAGATCAAAGATCAGCCGATGTTGACTCGAATGTTTCACACCCTTGCGGACGGGTTCAGGCTTGTTGAGAGTCAATCCTCCCCTGGTGTGATCAATATATCTATTAAGACCTCCCTGAACTATCTGATGAAGGCAGTCACTGTATAGGGAGAACTAGCAGAGGTCATTAAGAAAGTTGTCCGGCTGAAACGGCAGGCGGGACCGTCATTAGCTATCCGACTATTAAATGATCTGTGGGGAAATCATCATAAATTGTTAGAAAACCGTCAAAAACATTTTTTTACTAATCATAGGCTAGAAATTCCGGATCCGGATAATTCCGGATAGTCCAAAATCGGCAAAATCGGATTGCCGATCCGGATTCCGGTTAAGCCCTAAACACATCATCTTACATAATATGGCTTGTTGGGAATACTGCTCACCGTTCACTTTCATCAGCAACCTTGCCGAGCTCCACCAGTTGTTCACTGGCCGACTTTAGTCGTGACTGAGTCTGTTCGAAATCATCCTCAAGAAGTTGCAACTTTCGAGTCAATGCCGCCAACTCATTTTCTGCCTGAAGAAACAATCAACACAAGACGATAAAATTCCAGGCTGAAACAATTAAAGGGCTAGCATTTTGCCTAGAGCTTGGTTGGTGATGGGATCACATTGAAATATATTGTATAAACTCAACACATTAATAATAAAAATATTAATAATTGTAATTGTAATTGAGCATTTATAAAAGTGCGACTTAACGATTCAGAGGTGCTCCCAAACCAAGTCAGTGCTATCGCTAACAGATAAAATAAATGGACTTCAGGCGTTTCCAGAGGAAGAGCAGGACAGAGGAGTTCAAGTCACAATTCCTGTACAAGGCGGCTCCAACTAGAAGGGCCAACATTTATATAAGCAAGGCTTCTAGATTGGGCAGTAGTCCCCGGGCAGGAGGGGGGACAACCAGAAGGCCCTTGGCAGCCGATCAGAGAGTGGAGCAACTAGGAAGTGGAGACCAAGGTACAGAAGGTCTTTAGGTATGAAGGAGTTACCCCGATGACACAGTTGTGACTTGTGCATAAGCGTTAAAATTTTGAACTGGATGCACGGGGGCACAGGAAGAAAATATAGGGAGTCCAAAATAAACCCAGATAGACGGACAAACTTTGGGAGACCACCAATAAGGTGGGCAGCAGCGCAATAAGTGATAATAATATTATTATTATTAATAATAATGAGAGTAGCCATCCAAAAAATGCACATCCATAACTTTGTAATCCTGAGGGATCAGATGGACCTTAGGGGAAAATAATTGAGATCGTACTCAATGCTTATGCTTTCAACCTACCAAAAGATCGTGTAATTTAAACAAATACAATTCCAGTAAAGCCCAGAAAAACACATAGGCCTAAGCCTCCTTTTAACATTCTTCATAATTTGTAACGTTAACTCTAATCATGAAAAGACAATTGTAATTTAATCAAAATTGCACACTTGCATAGCACGATTTCAAGAAAAGACCTCGACAGGTTTGTCCAAAAGATAACATTGCTTCAACCAAATTTTGCTTAGGAACAATCTTGACTGATGTCTTACAATAACAGCACTATAGAAATTTCCAGATTGGAGTGAATCACTAGTTCAGTTTAAAACTGCTTAGAACTTAGACCTGCCAATGACGGGCACCTCATGATTACATACTAGAGCTAAATATATGTTACAAACTCTGCCTCCGATTTCTGGACTCTGGCAACCAGACTCGGATCTCCACAGGATATTGGACAACCCCTCTATAGCAATGCAGCACTCGTTAATTAACTCATGCTCTACGCTTAGCTTTAGAGTAGCACTTTATAATTTGGTTTCTACGTCTACGTCTACAGCAATCATTGATTAAAAACTATGAATCTAATTTGCTGGGACTCCCTTGTGGAAAATTTGACATTGGTAAAATACTCTCATTCCTCCCACCCCTTGCCTAGCCGCTACGGTAAATTAAGTGTGCTTAATTGACTTAATTAACCTATTCAATTAAGGCAGGTAAATTGTGCAAACAGTATCCCCACATCTAATGCCAATTTCGTGAAGTAAACAGTCGGTCACTCCATCGGACTTTCCCTGGAGTGATGACTAACTATGCCTCCCCACAACTGACGGCCACCAGCCAGAGTGTTCCACTCAGAAAGGAACCTGCCTTCTTCCCAAGTAGTTGAGAGCCAGACTCAAATGCAGACAGTCATACATACAGGCAGTCGGATAGACAGACAAAGGGCAGGTAGACAAAGGAGTGGCAGTCAGGCAGACAGACTTCAAAGACAGAAATATCTAGACACACACTATAACAAGTGCTCATACATACATAGACAGACAGTCACAAAGAATGACACTAGGACTAAGCTAACTCAGGCACTCCAATAGAATGCGTCATCATACACCAAGGGATTGAGAATCCAGAAGGACAACCTATCCAGACAATGGATGATGTCCACATCATACAGATTTTGGTGTGTATATATATATATATATATATATATTATATATAGGTATTATTTTCTAATCAGTTACATTACAACATTCATGCAGATTTTGGTGTGTGTGTGTATATATATATATATAAATCTGCATGAACAATGTAATGTGCCTGATTCATGGAAATATTGCTGAGGTGCAGTTTGTATAAGGCCAAAAAAAAATAATGGTGTGTTTCCGGTAACAGAGTTACAAAAAACTGGGTAGGTAGGTAGGGAAATAATTTTATTTTGTTAAAATAATTTTATGCAGTGATTTCCGAAAATTAATGCACAGCGGTACATGCTGTACCAAAGTATGTAGTTTCTATGTGAGTATTAAAAATGCCTATTTGCAGAATGTATCTACAAACTGCTGTAGTTAACAATCTTATTTATTTCATTTTTGTTGACATCGTTTTTCTTGCAAGGTGAAATGGAAGGGGCAGGGGTTGCTAACTGTTGCTAAGGAAGGCGGTTGCTACTTGCTAAAGGGGCCAAGTCTGACTTTGAAACTGGTTGCTATTGAGGCTGACACAGAGGCTGCTTGCTTCAAAGCTTGGTTGTTAAGAAGGCTGGTTGCTATGAAAGTAGAATGCTACGGAGGTTGTTAAGTAGGCTGATTGCTAAGGAGGCTTTACTTTTATAATGGCACGTACGATAAAAGGTATTTCTGATACAATGAATATTGCGGTCAGATTTGTGAAATAACCCTGTCAAATTACCGTCAGAAAATCCACCACTTTCGGGTCTATTACCTTCCTCTCCCAAACTCCACACTTTAGCCCTTTTATTGCTGTAATTTACGGCACCATTGTTTCCATTGAAAGACCGCTAGTTTCCAAACGTCTCTGCTTTAGTGAATGCACCTATAATGTCGCGATTCTGCATCTCCGGCATGCAAAGGCTTAATGTATGTGAAGTAAAAATTTTTGTTAAAAAAATTTTCTGTAAAAAATTTTTTTTAAAAATTTTCCGTAAAAAAATTTTTACAAAATTTTCCGAGTCGCGGCAAAAAAGTGAGTCGGTCGCGTTACCGGAAACACACCATTATTTTGTTTTGGCCTAATCCATCATTCATGGTGTTGTTTTGAGACAAAAGAAGAATGTAAATAGAAGCAAAAATAATTCAAGTTTAACCTACAGTAGATATAATATATAGGGTACACATGAAGACATTAAAAGTTCTGTTGGACCAATAAATTGATTGACTGATTGATTGATTGACATAAACAGAACCAAACACACAGAGCTACCGAAACATGAATGCACACCTACATAAACAGAACCATACACTTTTACACAAATATGTATGTGTACCTACATAAACAGAGTTACACACTTAAAAAAATATTCGTTTATTAACCCTTTAGCTGCCGAGCGGTCATAGGTCAGACAAAGCCTCGTGTGCCGACAGCCAACACGAAGATATAATTTTTGTTGTTGTAGTTGTAGTTTCTGTGCTACATTCACTGTAGCAAAATTTACTATAATCCGTAATAATAAGACTAAAAATATCATGTTTATGTGAACATTGCTATTGCTCATTTATTTTCAATAGATACTGAGTACCTAGTATGCTAGAAAGATATGGTACTTGTAACTGAATGTTCAAAGCAACTGCTGCAGACTGGGTCATTATTTCAGCCACATGATATTTCCAGTATTTTATTTTGGTATCATATGCTTCAAAACAATCATTGATATAAAAACAATACAGTGGTATACTCTGATATCGGATATAATGTATAACTTTATCAACCTCAGGTATGTACTTGGCTGAGGCTGGATAGGCTACACAACTTTCAAACACTTCCCGAGCCACTGCTTTCTTGAAACAAACACCACACTAAACTCGTGGTCTTCTAACGTACCAAGCACTTGTTCTTTAGTAAACCTCTTTGCAACCATGTAAAAATGTCAACAGTTATCGAAAAATGTCAAACGTTATCATAATAAAATGCCAGTAGGAACCTCAAAGCATCTGTGATAAAACACCTAAAAACGCGCAACAAATTTAGCACTTCTAGCACTGACATCAGCCTTACAATAGAGCACAAAAGTAGCCCAATAGTAGTCCAAACATTGCAGAATATACTCTACTGACTTTCATGTGCCTAGGCTTTGAATAATATGGAGTGCCTACAATGCCACACTAAGGGTAAAGGCGACTGTATGTATGACGAGCGCCGCTCGTCATAAGGGCACACAGCATACAGATAATTCATGACGAGCACGGCTCGTCAATACGGCAGCTAACGGGTTAATTCTAACTGACTAGTACACAGTTAGATTACATGATATAGTAGTAACAGATGATAACAAGTGTAACAGGAGTCGAATTTAACTGTATGACAGCCTGCAAATAAGTAAGTAAGTAAGCATATCCTTTATTGCACCAATTGCTAACCGCATTTTGGTTTACATTCTACAATGGCCTATATATCTCAAATGTTACATTTTCATTTCTATTGTTTTTCAAACAGTGCAGGGTACAGTGTTTTTGTCAAGAGTAAAGCATCCTAATAATAAATGTTTTACGGGCCAAACTGTCAGCAGTTGGTATAACTGTTATGAGCACGAGGACGCATAGAGTAATATAGCTGGTTTTTCCGGGGGTAATAGTCCATGTAGTACATGAGCAGGGTCGTTAATTATAGCTCAGAAGAGACGAGAGTCTGCACACTGACATAGCTGTTCGAAGCCTTTATAGGAATCCGGAAGAAAGCTCACCGAAACCAGTTGTCTAATTATGGCCTGGAGTCGAACCCACCCCTCCAACGAGCCCCCACCAGACAGGAGTCGCATACAACATCCGTGCAACTGTAGTTGCATTGACGACGTCTTTTAGCTTTGGACCTGACAAACCATGGGAAACCAAAACACGAAGAGCGTACATTGATTGTCTGGCCTTGATGATAATGTTGTTAACATGCAAGTCGAAATCAAGTTGTTCTGATAGCATGACTCCTAACATTTTCATGTTATCCACTCTGATAAGTCCTGGTATGGCATTGGGTACATTCATTTCCTTGGGTGTCGGACTATCATTTCAAGGATTTTAGCGTGGTTGAGCTTCATATTCCACGTATCTGCCCAAACCGAGACAAGGTCTATCTCTGACTGCATCAGGTTGCGGTTTGCAGATGGGATCAGGAGATAACTGTCATCCGTGCATTTTGTCATCTTGTTGGAGGAGTACCGAGGCTTTAGCTTACATATAGCCATTATGAAATTTACAGGGCCTATAGTCCTGAACCTTGGACTATACTTGCATTGATTTCTATGGCAGATGATATAACGCCTAAGAAAAAGGCATCCATCTATCCTACTGCTCATTTTACAGTTTCCCTAGGAAGTTGAAGGCTGAGTCAACCTGATGGGACCAGTGGGTATCAAGCCCGCGTCTTTCTGATCGTCGTGCCAGCATTTACCATTTACCCATCTCCTCGCACACAAATATGTATGCATACCTGAATCTTAAACTTGGCAGACAACTACTATCTTATTGCACATTTTAACATTCACACATTAATTTTCATCCTTTAAATAACTACTTACATTCCAATGCACGCACACATGCACACCCACACACATTTGGGATTCAACAATGACAATCAAGGTCATGAATAAACTACTGTACATACTTCATCAAAATGCTACCTTTGGCTGCCATATTAAGTAGGGTTGATAAAATCGATTTTTTTGGCAATCCGAATTTCGGTTTTAGAAATCCGATTTTAAACCGAATTTCGTTTTTTATTGGCCTTGATAGAAAATTTAATATATTATTATATAACGCAAGTTATTTTATATATTAGGTACCGTAACGTACGTTAATAGAACACCTTCTTATTCTGCCGGCTATATTCGATGAAAACAATCGTAAACACTAAAGAAATGCATGAATTCTTTCTGGCATTTCTTGAAATTTTCACTACGAAAATGATTTTTTTTAAAATTCGAATTTCGTTTTGTCAATAATAAAAACCGAATTTCGTTTTCAAAACCAAAATTCGGATTTCCGAATTTCGTTTAACATCCCTAATATTAAGTACTGTTTATGTACATGTAGCTTAACAAGGTCACATTTAAAAGCTTAACTAAATTCCAGTTTCCCATGTATATAATATACATGTATCTGTGTAATTAGGATTGTGCTAATACATATATAATTAACAAAAAACATTAATACATTGAATTCTCATTCATGCAGCAAACTGTGAACATGTACATACTAATACACACCTAAGGATGCTGTGCTGTGTATGCATGAAAGTAGGTATCTAAGTATGTATGAAGACACTTAATATAGCAGTTTTTAAGTACCCAGAAAAGTGTTGCATGCATGGATATCAATCTAACTGATCTAAACAAGTGTCTTAAGACAGCTTGATAATGCATGCTCAACAGAGCTGAACGCAGACAGCACTTATGTACAACAGAAGACTGTTGCAAGAAGATCCTTGAAGACATGAGAAGCACTATTATAAAGGCTAACGTTGATACACAGAAGCCAGGCACCTGCCTATCTCCACATGCAGCCGAGCAGAACTATCCTCTGTTGACAGGTTGACCCGAGACCAAAACATGAGTTCCTTGATGTATGTTGGTGCGGTGCCAAACAATGTGCCAAACAATGTGCCAAACAATGAGGTCATCCCCAAGAGGAGAATCTTGAAACTGTCTCTCCTCAATGGGGCGTCGGTGGAGTGTGGGTGTTCCTCATACAATATAAGGAGAGAACTTTCAGCAGATTGGTGCAATTAATGACCGTCTGAAACTGTCATTCTGAGCCTGTGAGGATGGAATTACAATAGCTTAAGCACATCAGAATAAAGGAGGGTACAAGTGTCTTTGCAGCACTAAACAATAGGCTGTGTGGAATGGTCAGTATCTGACACAGCTCTGATAATAGCAAACCTGCATTGAGAGTTCTCCAACAGCAGTACATAATAACAGTGCAGCTTTAGAAGCTTCCATATCAAATTAGATAAGATTATATTAGATACATCCAAAGATTGTGTTAACAATGCTATGTAAAGTTCCAAATTAGTTGAGATCAGATCATATTAAATAGGTCCAAAGAACAGCGATTATAGAATTTGGTAAAACTCGGCAGAGATGGTCAACAAATACCTTGCGCGTTACAATAATGACACAACAGAAGTTTCCACATTAGGTTAGATTTGGTTATAACGCTGCTAACGTTATTCCAAGATTAGATTACGTCAGATGTGTCCAAAGGACTGTGATTTCAGAATCAACCGGCAACTGATGCCCTGTGCATTAAGGTCCTTAAAAAAGACACTCCCAAAAGTGCCGAACATGGCCGCCTAGCTGATGTAAACAGGTGAGACTTAAAGATAGATAAAGAACATCTGTTGCGCTGAATCACACAAAACATTATTCATATTCTGAGCAAGACTGTCACCAAAATCTTCCAGTCATTTGGAAAATTAGCTCATTAACTTGACTGTGTCATATTGTGCCCACTCCCTTAAATCGTTCCAGGATTTTGTAAATAATTGGGCCAATTAACGAAGCAGCCCAGACAAAGGAACTAGGAGGCCATTAAATTCTACCACACGGACCATACCAACCTCTGCACCTATAGCCCACCATAATTAAATCCCACACCAACCCACCACAGCCCCAAAACCAGTCTCACCTCTGACCAACCCGCCATAGTTAAATCCCACAGCATGCCACCACAGCAAACCCCATACACCTAACAGCCAGAACCAATCTCACCTCTGACCACCCCACCATAGCTAAATCCCACACCAATCCCTCATGCCATGACCCAACTACCAAAACCAACTCCCATGCCTATCAACCCACCATAGCTGAATCCCACATTAACCCCGCTGAATCCCACATTAACCCAGCTATCAGCTGACCACAGCAAAGCCACATCCACCCACTACTATACCTGCTAATCAAATCACATCCACTCCAACCCTCCAAAGGTCAGAGACCACTAGAGCTCCACAGAAGCTACATACGATCACCCCACCCCTTAAACAGCAGCTATCCATCAAAGCAACATAAATTCTTGGCCCATAGACTCCACACGTCTAAAGCATGTACCCCTAAATAGCCTCTCGACATGCAGAAGTTTATGGCTAAGGTCACCCGAGGCAACAAACAGCCTACCCCTTTTGGCAGACTAACTCGATTATTTAGTGGCTAGCCTAATTAGTCTAGTAGAAGACTCCTGTGAAGGCGTGCGAAGACAGATGTCAGAAATGTCCAAGTTCTGAACATAATTCAAACCTGGAATGTCTTCAGTAGCAATCTGCAAATTAACAAAATTAATGTCTGCAAATCCTTGTCACGTCCTTCACGACCTCCTCCCTCCCCATAAGGTCACTCCATACAATACGCGACCCAGGCCACATGATCTCACCCTACCTAGAATTAATGCCCTTGCAAAAAGAAGTTTAATATGAGAATGTTATATATGACTTTGCATAAATGTTTGTATGATTTACTTCTTCTGCAAGCTGCTGTGCGTTTGCTGGTAGACAGTGGTAGTCAAATAAAGAATATTCTTACCTACTTACTTAACCCTTTAACGACGAGCTGCCTATATTTTCCCATACATTTTAGTACACGCTCATCGTTAAAGGGTTAAACTACAGGCAGCATTGTTATGCCCTTCAAACTTAATTGTTACTATGCACAAACACTGGAGTGTAGCCAGAACGCTTATAGACAAACTGTCTATGTCAAGCTTATTGGCCTACTAAAAGACATTTATTGCTAATATGCCTATACAACACCACAGCAATGCTGGTCTGCTGTTTCAAGGCACTATTTCTAAGTCTGGAAATACCAAACAATACAATACAATACAACTGTATTTTGAAATTACCCTCATCCCAAAGTTCAGAAATGCACACAACCGACCATACAACAGTTTGAACATCAATGGCGCTGAGCAACTGTGAGTGAAGGACCTGCTCACGGTCCCTACACAGTATTTAACCGCCTGACTGGAGGCTCAAACCCATACTCGGTTACAGGTCAAGAACTCTAACCAATCGCTCTAATCAATCAGCCACCGCATCCCACATACAAAGTCATGTGGTGTGCTTTATCACCAGACAACATACAACAATGAACCAAGCTTACAATAACATTATAACAATCACAACATCAGTCTGAATATATACAAAGTAAGTTTATGAAAGTACGATAATACCAGGAACGTGGCAGAAATGCTTCAACATTTTTATCTTACAGTGAAGCACAACACACAATTAGTGTTTGGAATACTACACATATCCTGGCATTCCGAAAATGTATGTAAATAAAACATCCACAGATTGAATCACATTTCATTCATTCTAAACTTTGTTCTGCCATGCTCTCAAATTGCCTAATGCACTCCTGAGGCAATTCCTTAAATTCTTTCAATACGTAATATACATTTGTATCGTGCACATTTTTTATTCACTGATAATTTTGTATGCAAGTCCGCAAATGCTTTCGGCCAAATTGTTTGCTGTGAGCACCACATGCATCCAGAGTTGGAAACCTAATATAAACTGTGCGACTACTATTCTTTCACTCATTCATTTAACAACTAACTGCCCAATGGCTGTGTCCTAATTTGCAGTCTGTATTCAAATTTCAGACACCAAGAAAAATTTAAAGATTTATTGTAAAACCAGTTTGAAGAAGAATAGAATTGGTCCATAGAGCTAACCCCGACAGACTCGGCATACCATGGTGGATGGTCAGGCGTCTCCTAGCTTAATCTTCACACTGAAAGTGCACAGTCAGTGTACTCATTTTATAAAAAAGTTTGTAATGAGGCACATGTGGCACAGACATGTCCACATGTGTTTTTGCTTGGCAGAGGTTTTAACCCACAGTCCACCATCCTACCCACTAGACAACACAAAATGTGAAACTGACCATTCGTTAGATCATTCATTAGGGCATCCAACAGTGTAGTGGTTAGTGTGCTGGACTGTAAAATGAGAGGTTGGGGGTTCAAATCCACGCCAGGGCAGAAATTTAGTTGGAGGTTTCTGTTCCACCTGCGCCCTGTAGCCAACTCAGCTATATAACGAGTACGCTGACTGTATACTGTCAGTGAAAAGATAAGATGGTGAGGGATAAGATTGGTCATCCACCCTCATATGCTGAGGCCAAGAAAATGAAGTAGCCAAGTCTTCATACCCAAGGCTGCATAAGGAACTCTTCTGTTTCTTCTTTCCTGAATAAATAACTATGAAACCAATTGCTGTGGTCTATCACGAAAATGTTTGGCTTTCTCCTTTAGCTATTTCCGGTATCTGAATCCTAAGTATCTGAATCCTAAATTCACAAGAAACTGACAATTCGTTGTCATGCCATTTCATGATACAGACATTTCCTTGCTCTGTCAGAAAGGCTGGTTGCCAAGTGGCGTTATCACATGTGCTTCCTCAGAAAGACACTTCAATTCCAGGACAATGTGCTCGTGACAGTTGAGGCATGCAAAGAATGAGCTATTACAACATCTCACTTCAAGTGGAGGAAGGCAAAGTGAGAAACAGCAATACAGTGTATAGCGAAAGAAAATTCAGGCTCAGAATTTCGTCACAAAAGGTCGCCATTTTCATGATACACAAAAATGGTTTGGAATTTTTACAGCTGCATGAAAATCAACACCAAGAAATCCAATTCAACACAGAGCCATTTCTCAGAAAGCTTCAGTGCTTAAACAAACACAATATACGTGTAAAATAGATAGTGCCATTTGCCCAGATACATATATGCCCACAAAATTAATAGCCTGCATGATAATTCATTGACCTTCTGATACTCCCTTATTTGCCTACAGTTTTTATTTCGTAATTAGTGCATTACGATCGAGAAGGCAGACCATTACAGAAGCTGAAACAGGATCCAACGACCTAAGTCGTGTCAACCAGGACATCTGTGAATCAGCTCTGCATCCCCAAACAATCTTAGACCATCCCAGAGTAGCAAAAGTTACTTCAGCTCAAAGTGAACAAAAGTTTCAAGTTTTTAAAAGAAATATCTGTAAAATATCATCATCAGTTCGTGATGGCAGCCATTTGGCGGCGATGGGTACGAATAAATGATCTCCATTGTCCTCGGTCATTTGTCAAGTCCATTGCTCCCCTTAGCGTCAGTCCAAGTGTTGTTATGTCCTCATTTATATTATCTATCCAGCATAGACTTGGTCTTGGTAAAATATAGTAGGCCTACTTGTAAATCATTCTACATTGAAGGGTCGATGTCCTCATATAACCCTGAACCAATACAGTTTGTTCATTGTATTATCTCAGCCAGAAATTATATATATATATATATATATATATTCTTCTTCATTGTACCACTGATTACATGTCAATAACAGGCATAATCTCAAAGTCGAGAACAAAAGGAGCCCCACAAAAGCTAAAGCTTATATAAAGTTAGGCCCCTATTTCTGTATTATAGACATTACATTTCTGAGTTATCGTGATAAAATAGCCTAGTCCAGTTCTTTAAACAATCATTAATCTCAATTAATAATCTCAAATTGACCCCTACATAACAAATTTCTTAATATGAAATGAGATTTTGACATTTCCCATGCATAGCCACGTGGAAAAGGGATCCTGAAAGTACAATGTGTCTTTACACGCTAACAGGACCTGTAACAAGACACCGTCAAAGCGTTCCCAAGAGTTCCACAAACACGCATCCCATTCAAATCTGAAACCATCGTGAACCCTCACATCTAAACACAAGGGTATGGAACTTCTAGGTTATCAAAACTGGATCACACCCTGCAACGGGGGATAAATTTCCGTGATAGCAAAAAGGGGCGACACCCATCGCGGCGTTGCCATCCATACCTGACTCCGCAGCGCCTGTTCGGCCTCGAGTTCTTTGCATTTCACTTCGTACTGATCTTTCGATTTATCCATTTCTTCGCGAAGGCTCTGCATTTTGTTCTTCAGGGACGTCAGGGCCCCGGCTCCTCCTGCACCTGACATCTTGGCTGCGTTGAATATCTCCGAAAAACGACGAAAAACAAATAATATTGCTATCGAACTGATCGTTGTCTCCTCTCGAATAAGTCACCGGTTATGAGTGATTGTCTCACTCCGCCGACCGAAGGCGGAGCCAGTCGTGCAAGCGCAGAAACGTTGCAGAAACGTAACTGAGACCAAAACCGATTTAAAATATTATTAAATAATTAAAAATATTTTTTTTCGAAATCTGTCTGCGATTTTCTACGAAACTACGTGGTCATAAGTGTGGACTATTTTTTGCGCGACGTGTCGAGCTGTTACACCCAACAGGATGCTATACTTGCTGTCAATCTTAGACTCCCGCCTGTGACTCGCGCCGATATTATGTAGGCAGGTTAAGGAGCATGTCACACTTGACAAGAATCTCGGTACAAAATGATAACCCTTAATATTTTTTAATAAACGACGATTAAAAAGCTTGTCGTTATATATTGAAAAGCTTTTGAGTCTGAAATTTTTATCATCGCTAGTTTCTATTCTACTCGTGCGACGTCTGCAGGCTTGCTCCTTGTGGCTCAGCCTTAGGGGCATTCAATATTATTGTACTCGTGACGGACAGGTAATAATAGGCTACAGGCAGCTAAACACTGAGAGCCACAAACCGTCATTGTATATCTGTACGTTGCATATAGGCCTACTTGTGTTCTTGACGTATAATGTGTATTATCACCTGACACCTATCAAAAAAATTTGTTTTTAATACTTTTTTATAAGTAACTTACTTGACTTTCGTTCATCTTAGCATTTTCATCTTGTAGGCCTAAGACTGTTTATAGTAGTCCATTATTTCATTCATCATTGGTATATAGTATCTTCATTGTAGGCCCTATATTTACGTGTAGCCTAGTTAGCATTTTCCCTATTAGTAGCGTTTTCGTGGCGTGGGTTCGTGTTCTTCCTCCACGTCCTTTGGTCTTTGGAATGTAGGCTTTGTTTAATTCTAATATATTCACGCGACTAGTCATAAATTTAGGCTATTTTCATCGTTAGCCTAATAATAGACCGACAGCCATGCAGCACACGTAAATCTCATAAACTTCCAAGCGCCACACAAAACCACATTGGAGGAATCAACTTTACACCGGCGACGTTATCATTAAGAAACAACTTACAAGTAGGCCTATTGAGATCCCGCGATGTCATCAGTGCACATATCCACGGCGTCTGCGGGCCAAATCCGCGTAATAGTGGGACAAACCTACGCCAAGACCGAACACTAGATATACAGTAATAATTTATGTAGCACCGAATGCAGAATTTTGACCTTGAACCTAATGTGACCTTCCGTCTATCGATTTTGTTTGATTACGCCTCTGTAAATTGTAAGCTGTTCCCGCGACTTGACTTTTTTGGGCGTTGTATATAGGGCCTACCCTGCCAGTATGTTCACATAGAAGCTAGAACCCATTTATATAGGTCCCATATCCCAACATGGGAGTCTGATGATGGGACCCGTATATATAAAGCCCATTTTGGTCCATATAGTGCCCATGCATGGATACGCTGGCTGGATAGAATTTCGAGATTACGATCACTGATGATTGATGTTATTCAGACGGGTTATAGGCCTAATTATCTACTAGCCTATGATAACGTGCAAGATTTTACCTCTCCATCCGTTCGTGTCAGATAAAAATTACAATACGATGTCAAGCAGAATAATACTCAATGAGGAAATGCAACTGGTTGTTGCATTGCTGTTGCCCTATTTTTTATAATGTTGTCGTATAATTACGTGGCTTTATGTGCTCAGCCGAAACAGCCGACACTCTTGGCCAATGTACTTTACATCACAAACTGAACTTCAAGCACACCATTGACCGACTTAGACCAATTACTTACCCCCAGTTTTATTACTCACTCTAGTGAGGATCGAGGATAAGGTCCAAAAAGGCAGTGCATTGTTCATCTTGTGGATAAAAGCAACAAACTTTTTTGTATTCAAGAAAACATATTTTAAAACTTTTCAGTGAGAGGCATCACTTAATTCATTTGGGATTTGGAACATAACTTAAAAAATTATTGAAAATGTGCCGTAAACGCGGTACTTTTTCTTTTAGTTCGACCATTTGTGCGGATTTTTTGGGCTATAAACAGACATGTTTAGGCGATAGCTAGCATTTCTTGTCAATAATCTGCATTATCGGCGATCGTCAATCTTGTTTTCACATGTATTTCACTTTAAATTGTGCAAATAGCGTCTATTTCTATAATTTTTACAACGTATTTCTATTTTGTATCACTTGTAATTTAATGTCCGTTATTTCTACCACTGTGGTAATTTAATGTCTGTTGTAATGTTTCTCTGTGAAGAGCTTCCAGTTAGTCATGAACTGTCTGATCAGTGTACGGTCAGGGTCAAGTTTATACTGACACACAGTAATAGTGACCAAGTCCTCGATGGTAAGAAAGAGATGGTTAACTGGAATCGGAATCCAGCCGTCATCCCAGCGTCTTGGCCACAAATTTTACTTTTCATGACCTTTAGTAAGTAAGTAAGTAAGTAAGTAAGTAAGTAAGTATATCCTTTATTGAGAAGCACTAGCAAACGCACAGCATAGGCTACATAGGTTTACCAAAGCATCATTATTTTCATGAGATATCTCCATAATGCAGCTTATAACTTATAAGTACCAGTCTCAATATTATTGTGTATATAGTTTCAACACAAGATAATCTATCTTCTATTTGCCTCTAGCTGACTCACCAAAATAATTTGATTCCTGACATGTTAGCATCACTGGCATAACCTAGCTGGGGACCTTGGACACTGCTTGGGGGCCCTTACCCATTAACGAGACTAAAGAGTGAAAATAATGAGGAAGAAGAAGGAGGAGGAGCAGTCACTTAAGCTAGCCATGGCCTCCCAGAATCAGATAGCATAGAGTGCTATGACCATCCACCGTCCCCATAAATAACTAAGCAATGTGTAACACACAGAACAATTAACAAACACAATAATTAAGAAGATGAATTGTAATCGTAAACTCAAAGTTTCTACTGTGCTACTCTAAAGCTAAGTGCAAGACATCAGCTCATTAACAAGCAGTGTCGAGCAGAGGGTTGTCCAAAGATTGATGTCCAGTGGGGGTCCAAGTCCAGTTGCCATTGAGATTTGGCAGAGCGACTGTTAAGGCTGTCCGTCCTACAGGCCAAGTTGTATTAATTAACAGAATTCTTGCTTAAATAGAAGTTGGATTGATGAAAATAATCCCTGCTTAAATGAAAGTTGGAATGATGAAAAGATATTGCAGTGTAAGTAGAATTTGAATTCATGCAACGATTTTATGTCGGATTAATGTCGTACTACAGAATCTTCGGACTATCGAACCTTCGGACTATCGAGGTGTAACCCCTATTGACACACTGCTTCGTTGCAGTGGATATCAAAACCCACGCCAAAACCAATTGTTCGGAGACAACAGAAAAACTGCTTCCTGTTACAGAGTCTGCCTGTAGTCAGCCGGCGTTTCATTGTAATTGCTTTGCACGGCACTTTCATCGACATATATAAGCAAAGATTAGCCATCCCAGATGTTACAAGTCTCTCAGACATACTTTCCTTAGCTTGTCTTTTTTTATCACCTATCGATTTGAAAGAAGAAATAATAATAAAAAATAGTAATAATAATCAACAATAGAAAGTAAGGAGGTTAATAATAATAAATAAAGGAAAATTCAGCATCTTCACTGTTTATCATAATACTATAGGGCCTACAGGCCAAATATTTATATAGTAACATTCATATTAATGATAATAGTATGTAATCGTATTACCAAATATTATTAAATATTATTACACAACTGTATAACATGTTTAATGGCATAATTTACGTAGAACGGGTTGAACTATTGGCGCCTTTTAACTAACAGTTTCTGCTTTTTATCCATCTAGTTTAACTTGCGGGAATCTTGAGATCTTGATTGATTGATTGCTTGATTGAGCCACAGGCTAAAAGTCAAATCTTGCGACGACTAGTTCGATCACTTACAATCATTCAATCGTCGTGAAACTTGGAAGACAGACTCGCCCTCGCACACACTTCATTCTATCAAAATTTCAGCTCCCCCAAAAAGGCTAGCTTATAGAATCGGGGACTCAACTTTTCGAATCGGGGAATCCCCTTTTCCGACACGCACCGTTGTGATTGGCCAGCGTTGTGATTGGCTGCAACAATAATGGGCGCGCTGCCTCGTTCAGCGTGCTATGTTGCTTGGAGCCACAAAATGAACGCGGACTATTTTCAGAAACTTGGCATATACTCGCACACGTTATAGGATACTAGATGGATATAGTCAACTTTTCGAATCGGGGAAAACTTTTCTTTGCTATTGGGCGTTGCCATTGGCTGCAACAAAACGGGCGCTGTATCATTAAACGGACGCTATGTTTTATTTATTATCCATCTAGTTTAACTTGCGGGAATCTTGATTTTTGCTTGCTTGCTTGATTGAGCCACAGGCTAAAAAGTCAAATCTTGCGACGACTAGTTCGATCACTTACAATCATTCAATCGTCGTGAAACTTGGCAGATAGACTCGCCCCTCGCACACACTTCATTCTATCAAAATTTCAGCTCCCCCACAAAACCCTAGCTTATAGAATCGGGGACTCAACTTTTCGAATCGGGGAATCCCCTTTCCGATACGCAGCGTTGCGATTGGCCAGCGTTGCCATTGGCCGCAACAGAAACGGGTGCGCTGCCTCATTAAACGCATGCTATGTCGTAAAAATGAACGCGGACTATATATTTGTAGAGGTAACTGCTTCGTAAGACGCATTATAGGATACTAGATGGATATAGTAAAAAACTTTGTTTTTACGGGCTGTATTTTATCCGATGTTGGCACATTTTGTCTGATGTTGGCAAATTTTTTCCAAAATTGGCCAATTTTGTCACATGTTGGCACATTTTGTCTGATCTTTTCACAGTTTGTGTTATAGGCGTGCTTGCACATTTTGTCCGTTGTTGGCATACTATGTCTGATGTTAACACATTTTGTCTGATGTTGGTACATTTGTCCGATGTTAGCACATTTTGTCCGAGGATGGCATATTTTGTCCGATGTTAGCACATTTAGCATCGCAGCCTTGGTTTAGTTGTCCATTACTTTAACTTTCCTATTTTCATTCACATTTCAGTATTACAATAGCCATTTTCTAATGGACGTTTTCTGTGGACAGCTCTTGCGGTTTGGGGTAGGGAACTCTGTGACATGACCCAAAGAAAACGAAATGGGGCATGGCCCGATTATCTCCCAGATTGGTTCGTGCCAGATGTGAAGATTCTCTGAGATCATGTAGAACTTTCGATAAGTTAAGTTGATCTTCTGATGTGCTTTGAATAAACGCCGCTTTTCGTATTTACGTTGCTAAGATTAGATTCGAAAAACTTGATCTTGAGCGTTTCTTGTTGTTACACTGAATGTCTCAAGTTTTCGAGACAGATTTCCAGTCTCTATAAGCTGTAGATTGTGTACAAATTTTCCAAAGACAATTTTATGTGTCTGTAAAGCTCTCAGTGTTATGATCAGAACACAATTCAGCACAGGCTGACAGTGATTGGGGTCATTTGCAAAGGGTTGTTGAAAGTAAAGACTTACGAGAATTTTAAATTCGGTTCTAAAAATGTTTCTGGGAAGAGAACATAATAGCCATTTTCTCAGTCTTTTCAGCACTTCTAAAGGCATAAAAGGAAAAATTATATCTTGAAACAAATTAGCTTATGGAATAGCTTGTTGTCTTATATTTGTAGAATTTTTAATGGAGCAACAATAAAAAATTAGCTTGAAAATAAAAACTAAGAATTGGGCCTAATTGTCCCACATTTGTAGAATTTTTAAGGGAGTAGCAACAAAATAAACTGTAAGTTAAAAATAAAACTTATGTGGATGGTTTTCTTGCTTTTGTAGAATTTTAAGAGAGTAAGAAACAAATTGTAAGTAGTAATTTTTCCTAATTTTGTGTCTATATCGCTCTGTCCTTTGGGAAAGATCCCACTCAAAATATGTAGAATATGTTATGCTCTAATGTGTAGAGATTTCTTTGGCTTAAGAAACATCGTTTTATTGTTGATATTGTGAAATCGTGGAAGTCATGAACCGTTGTTATGTGCATGTGTTCTAGACAGTTGTTAGTGTAATTAATTTATTCGTTGAAACCAGATCGTTAAGTCACTGCAATAAAGATGCCATAGTAAACCACGTGATATTATTTCTATCGTCTTGACTTTCAGCTACACTGTTGGTGGTTAGTGTTTAGCACGCAGTTTCATAAGATGGATGATTAGCGTTGTCCTCCACCTTTATCCAGGCTTTGGACTGACACTATCAGAGTACAGACTGGCGTAGTTAAGTACTGTTCTAGGTAGGTACGTAGTTTATGTTTAACGACGCTGTGTCGTAGCAAAGACGACTAGCCCGTCCCTCCTTCTTTGTCCAACCTTTGGATTGGCACCGACTCAATTCAGCTATGCTGTCAAGTACTTTATGATTATGGTGGTGCTATGTATCAAGATGGCGCCAACATCATATATTGTCTGCAACGACCTCTTACAAAAATTGTCGTCTGTTGTAACGTGTAAATGCAATCAGTGATCTCTATTCAGCCATGAAAGAATATTTACCAGCATCTTTGGAACTACCCAATAGTTGGCCATCCAGCAAATCTCATCTGTTTAGGTCGGCACTCGATAGGCCATGTTCAAAATGTCCGACGTAAATTACTAAACACAAAGTTTCAAGGAAAATATTCTTTTTCGCAATAGAAAGTTTCTATAGTAACAATTAACTGCGTTTTTGGCTAAGTAAGTGTTCATGCACAGAAACTGTAAATTAGCAAAATAAAGAGTGGCTAAATTATATTATCTCATAATCATCAGTTCCTCGCGACAACCATTTGGCGGCGATGTCTAGGCTACAAACAAAATGTTCTACATTGTCCTCGGTGATTTGTAAATATATAATGTGATAAACGAAAAGTGAAGCAAGACATCGTAACATCATAAAGGCTGATGTTCTAAGAGAATTAAATGAGCACGTCACAATAAATACAAAGTATTGAAAGATGACTACCGTCGCCCTTTTTCATTATCCAGGCATGAGGCCGATACTACCAACCCGTCGTCGCTGAAGGCGGAGTTCGACGCTAATCATCCTTATTAAGCTTATAATACAGCGTCGTTAAAAAGAAACAAACCAACCAAACTTACTTTGGATTTTTAATAAGAGATTGTAGATGACGAAAAGATTTCAAATTACATTCACTTCAACAAACAGTATTATAATATTTAAATTATTATTATTTAAAATCGAAAATCAAAATCCGTTCATTGCCCCATCCGTTGTCAGCCACAAACAGTCTACCATTTGACTCGTCCAGATGAATCCTCCATAGACTTCGTAATCCGTGTTTAGCTTTTGTGAGAATTTCTCTCTGAAATTTCAAATCCGAATTCAATAACAAAATCCGACTATTCATCCGATCAACGACCACCACGAACCCATTTCCATCTACGGACAAATAGACCGGCCAATCCATTTGTCCGATGGTCGATCCAGATCTACCGCCGAATGACTTCTCGAGTTTCCCATATGCATCCACTGTACACACATTGTGCAGGTCACCATAACCAGCGCCATGACAGACCGCAAAATGACCATTGGTCAGTTTTATTGCATGATATGGATGTCTAATACTTGCGTCTAATGATATTTCACGGATCAATTGTCCATCTGGCGAATATTCATTCAATTTATTTTTCTTAAAAACACTTAAAATGACATTCGATTCATCTGTGACAGACAGACCCATTCCATCATCGTCTCCTGTTGACCATTTCTTTATTAATGTTCCATTTGAATCAACTCTCAAGATTTCCTTAGACTGATCATCACATTTGAAATCGAAGATGTAGAGACATTTATTTCCGTTGCAGGATGCTATGTCCCACGAATTAATTAATTCCTTAAAATTCCACTGACGGTTGAAACAGAATTTAATCGAATCATAAACTTCAACTTCTGAACTCTTTTCACTCACAACAAACAATTCTTTGTCTAAGATCGTCAATCCACTGATACGTTTGCTTTCTCCTGATGTTCCGAACCAACCTTTCTTCTTTTCACTGGCATTTGTTCTGATCGTCTCAACTAAAACTGTATCAGATTTGTATCGGAGTTCAACTGAAACAGAAAAAATATTGTTAACTATCTTAAAATAACAAATAGGTGTATGCTACTGCCGTATTAGTATATTCATTTAGCTTTATCGGACTAGGCTGAGAAGAACATATTATTACATCACATCGAGTAACATTTCAATGTCATTGAAACCAGTCATTTTTTAGAATGGTTTGCAAATGATATTAGACAATTCACATTTCAAATTACAAGTAAATCCTACCTATGAGTTGCGCTGATTACTAATCTGGATATATTTTATAATCTTATCTGAGCCTTCAAGTGATCAAGCGCAAGTTTCCTGTCCGTGATCAGAGGAAGTGCGTAGAATACGGTTTCAGTTCCTGGCAATCTTATGTGTTCAATTCTATGCGAAAGTGTCGCAATATCATCTTCTTTCGACGTTCAATGCCACCATTCTCTTGGATTTTTTCCAAGATCTTGGAGTTTGGGGGTTGACTTCGGATCTGGGGATTTTGCATAGCCAATCTTGGGATTTATGCTAAGGTCTACAGACTAGTTTTTACCGTATTCCAACCGTGGCAGCGAATCAGATTAGAAAAAACTCACTCAGTGTCTGAAAGACGTTTTTTTTTTAATGTAACTTGTGAACATTGCAATTTTTAAATTCAGTGTTATGCTCTGGTTATTCTTCGCCAGTTCGTAACTCGGCCTTTTGTGAACAATTGCGATTTTTAAAACGCATTTCACAACGTTTTCTTTTCAGTAATTTGCCCTTTTTGGTACACTTTTGGCCAATCTCGAGAATTTGTTTGGAAGATCTTGGGATTTCTGACACTCTAGATTGGTGCTGAATAGGTGTACAGAAATCGTCAGCTCACCAATTGACCGCAACTAGGTATCTAGGTGGCGCTTCGGCGTGTAAACACCGACTCAGTACGGTCTGGTTTTTTCTCAAATTTGTGCAAAACTTTTGATTCTAACTTACGTGAAATGGATTTTACCTTCATATTGGACACGCCTGTTTTGATCCGTGCAACGTTTACGCCAGTCGGGATTGTTATTATCTTCATTTAAGTGATTTTTAGCGAATGCGTAATGGCAAAATGTCTCCATGTGCGTAATGGCGGAATCGCCTCCACGTGCGTACACGTGTGACGTTATTCGCTCGCTCCGAGACATTACCTACCACCTGCCTCGTCCTACACGCAAAATCCTCTTCTACTACGGGTTGTGGCGCCCAGCTTTCGCCCGTCGCCTGGTCCAGAACTCCGTGCCGAACCACGTCTCATCTTCACCGCCTTCTGCCTCCTTGACCCAGCCGCCATCTTTGTCGTCTTCGTCATCTTCATCCTCTTCGCCAACTTCGGCCTCAACTGGTTTTCGTTTGGCCACATGGAACATCCGCTCGCTACGTAACAAGTACGTGGCAGTGGAAGACACTATACAATCTTGCAACCTCGATCTTTTGGTCATCACTGAGTCTTGGCACCGGTTGCCTACTGACGTTGCTGTTCGCCGCTCGGTGCCCTCGGACTATGCATTCGTCGACCAGCCGAGACATGGGGATGGGGATACTGACGCCCGGGGAGGCGGAATCGTCATCATCCACCGCGCTGCCCACCGTGTCCGCAAGATTCCTCTCTCTACACCTCCGACGACCTTTGAGGTGCTCGCTGCTTCGGTGTCGTCACCCCGAGGCCCATCAACAATCCTGGCTGTCTACCGCCCTGGTTCATCACCGCCGTCATCAACATTCTTTGACGAGTTTACCACGCTGCTCGAACAGTTTGCGCTGCACAATACCCAAATTGTCATCACCGGAGACCTCAACCTTCACCTTGAGGACTCCTCCTCGCCTGCTACATCTGAGTTTCAAGGAGTGATCGACCAGTTTGGCCTGACCCAGCATGTTGCTGGTCCGACCCATCGGTGTGGTGGCTGGCTCGACGTCATTCTCACACGCGACGACTGTACGCTGGCTGATCTCTGCATCCATCCGCCAACCATCTCTGACCACGGCCTCGTCGTCGCCACCATCCCGTTTCTTCACGACGCGCCATCATACCTTGCCAGACAGGTTCGAGGTTGGCGGAATCTCGATCGGGATGCCTTCCTGTCAGCGCTACTCGAGGTTCCAGCCGTCGCCGACCCGTCCATCCTGGCCGACCTCTCGGTTGCTGACATCTTTGCAACCTACGAAACAACCATGGTTGGCCTCATTGACAGGTTCCTTCCGCTGCGCCCGGCCAGAGTTCGTCGATCTGCACTTTCACCATTGTTTGACGTGGAATGTCGTGCTCTCCGCCGCCAGGCCCGCCGACTCGAAAGATCATATCGACGCACCAAGTTGCCTGCAGATCGCTCTGTCTGGGTGCGGTTCGTGCGAGACATGCATCGCCGTTACAGGGACAAGGAGCGGACGTATTGGGCTGCTAAGATTGTCTCCAACGCCAAGGACCCTAAGCGCTTATGGGCCACATTCGACGCCCTCCTTGGCCGGCGCCGGGCTGACCAACAAGCAGATACTCCATCTTTCTCAGCTGATGACTTTCTGGCTTCGTTCACCGCCAAAATCGCCGGAATCCGACAAGACACTGCCAGCTCTACCCCACCGGTATACCAACCTACAGACTGCAGTCTTTCTACCATGGTCGCCGTCACCAGTACAGAGCTGCGTCGCATCATTCTCTCTTCTCCATCAAAATCCTGTGAACTTGATCCTCTCCCGACGTTTCTGTTACAGGAATTTGTCGATGTGCTACTACCGTTTCTTACTGTTCTGTGCAACCGGTCTATTGAGGATGGAGTTCTACCACCGTCGCAAAAGCGCTCAATCCTGGTTCCTGTCCTCAAGCATAGTGGACTCGACTCATCTGATCCTGTCAATTGTCGATCTATTGCTAATGTTTCATTTCTGTCGAAAGTTATTGAAAAGATTGCTGCTTATCAGCTTACTATTTATTTAGAGGTAAATAAGATGCTTCCGGAGTGCCAATCCGGTTTTCGGAAAGGCCACTCCACTGAAACCCTCTTGCTCCGTCTCCTTTCTGACATTTATGGGGCTATAGATAGTTCGCAACTCACTCTACTGGCTTTGTTCGACGTTAGTGCTGCTTTCGACACTGTCGATCATGAAATTTTACTTAAGCGGCTACAAATTTCATTTGGCCTGTCTGGTAACTTTCTTAGTTGGCTGGGTTCATTCCTCAGTGATCGCTCTTTCTGTGTGGTCCATGGGCCCTCCAGGTCCTCATGGGTCCCTGCCCCTTACGGCCTTCCGCAGGGCTCGGTGCTGGGTCCCCTTCTTTACATCATTTACACCTCTGAAATTGGTTCCCTACTTACTGCTTCTGCTGTGCTAGGTCACCTGTACGCTGATGACGTTCAGGCCTACCTGCACTGCCTTGCTACTAATGCCACTGCTGCTGTTCGAGCAATGAGCCTGGCTTTGGGTACTCTGGAGGCCTGGATGTCAACGAACCGCCTGCGCCTCAATCCATCAAAAACTCAATTTATCTGGCTGGGCACTCGGCAGCAGCTTGCGAAGCTAGACCTTTCCTCCATTGCTGCAGACTTCCCTCAATTTGTCTTTTCCTCTGTTGTCCGTGACCTTGGAGTTACACTGGACCAAGAGTTAACCTTTGCCCCTCATATAAACCGCCTCTGCCGTGATTCTTACTATCAGTTACGCCAGTTCCGCACTGTTGCTCGCTCACTTACTTCAGACTCCACCGCTACACTCATCCACTCTTTTATCACAGTCCGACTTGATTACTGTTGTTCACTCTATGTTGGTCTCCCAGCTGGTCGGTTGGGGTGCTTGAACCGGGTCCTGCGTTCCGCCGCACGCCTTTGCGGACGCATTCCCAAATTTGACCACGTCTCAGGTTATATGCTGGATGTGCTTCATTGGCTCCCCTACTGCAGCGGATCTCGTATCGGATCATCGCTTTGGTCTGGCGGTCCTTGCTCGGCCTAGCCCCTACCTATCTACGCGATCTCTGCTGCCCTACCTTGGGTGCTCTGGGTCGTCGCTCTCTCCGCTCTACTGAGCGGGGCGTGCTCATGGTCCCTTTTGCCCGCACTGCTACTAAGCAGAATCGAGCCTTCTCAGTGGTTGGCCCATCCCTCTGGAACGGGCTCCCTTTGACGCTGCGCTTGCATCCCAGAATCCACTGAATCTTTCTATTCTTGCCTCAAAACTGTCCTTTTCAGCCGTGCTGGGGTCGGGAGCGCTCCTGAGTAGTAACCTTGAAGGGGCGCTATATAAAACTTCGTAATGAATGAATGAATGAACTAGGTAAATCCATATCGCCCACATGTAGGTCCTAAGTAGTTGAACGAGGTCTTATACAATCCATCGTATCGCTTCTCAGAACAAATGTAACTTTCGTAGATAGCGATTTACAATCGTCCCACCACAGCGGTATGCTTAAAAACGATCATACTCTTTCGCTTTCACGAAACGATGCAATGACTTGATGAGTAATGATGACCAAGTGCATAATATAGACTTCAAAAGCATAAATCCACCGATACTATATCGTTATAAAAGGTTTCTTCGGCTCTAAACTCTCGTTGGATACACACCACTGATCGAACTCCTCGCTCGATATCTCAAGACTGCCATTCAAGCGCGCCTATTCGCTAGTGTCCTCTGTCAATATGGAAACTCACCTGATATGTTTGATCACGTGACACCGGTTAGCAACTACCAGCCGCTCTTCGGTTTATTTATTCTGAATCGCAAACTCTTCACTTAAATTAAAATATTTTATATATAAATAAATCAGTCAAAGCGTTTTTATTGAGGACGTATCAAGGCACAGAAAATTCCAACATGATGTATCAAGATGCGCAACAAGTGGAGTCCCAGAAGGGATAAAGATCCCGCTAACTAGGGTCACCTATAATAAAATTCCAAGACTATGAAGCATAGACAGCACAACCACAGCCTTGACCAAAAGCACAAGAAGTCTCGTATAACAGTATAGTACTAAATGAATGATCAACTATGTTCCAAGAACCTTAAAGTAAAAAAGGAAACCTTAATTATCACTAAAAAGAATGTCCGGCAGTGTGGGTTAGTTAAGTCACATCAATTAGGAAGGCATGGAGAATTTTGTAATAGAGTCGTAGTCTCGTGGACGCATGTGAGGAGGAAGCATGCTCCAAGTTGATCGTTCCAGTTGTGTCAATAGCCGTTATCTGAATAATAACGCTGACTCCAATAATTAGGCTATAAACTTATTAAGAGTTCGGTTTTGGTTAATATAGAGCTTCACTTCATCTTTGGACCGAGATAGTCATCTGAGTAATAGGCCTATGGCTGATCCCTGTTCTGTTAACAGCTCAGTGTTGGCAAATAGATAACTTCACTTCAACTTTAACCTTCAGGCTACCAAGGTTTTTTGCGACATCGGCTACCAAGGGGTGGTGGTTACCACCCCCTCCCGGATTTCGTGTCTGGTCTCAGATATCATATCTAGTGATTGAGCAATTGATTCAGCATTCATTTCTGACCAAAATTTATATTTAGTTGCAAAACATATGAATGCACTTCGAAATTATATAATTTTGAACAATGGAACCGGTCCATAATTAACGATATTTTATGTTTTTTCGCGCAAATTGTACTTGTTGGATAAACAAATAAAAGATGACTTTGTTTTTGAAACTGAACTATGTGTCCAAGAATATTTTAAATATAATGAGCTTAATTTGCAACAATTCAAACTAGTTCAGTCTGTTTTAGTTGCAGGCGAAATCTAAAGGCATGCAGCTATGTCAACATGAAACAGGAATTTATTTTATTGTTCCCGGCAGTCAAATGTGGCAGTAGTCCTTGCAGTTATTGCAAGTTATACCCGTTGTTTTGTGCTAGTGCTTCCTGCAAACCGGCTTCTTGCACACTTAACAGCACTGCTTTACTTTGTCAGCATTCTGCTTCGACTGTTTATAGCCCGTACCCAACCTGTATGCAGATGGCATACTTTGACACTTTGCTACTAGCAACTGCAGTGGACTGAGGCAGACTTCCAACTGGTGCGTTTAGCATGACCTGCATTGCTCGTTGAACTGCAATGTTCAAACCACTGCCGTCGCTAACTCGTTCTTTTATATTCGAGAAGACCAGAGTCTTGTCAAGCTCTGCAAGGAAGATTCGTCGGCGTACATGTCATTGTCGGTACTGATATTTTCAGTTAGGCCTACTACATTGTCTTCCATCTCGGACGTTGGTTCATCTGGTACAATGTCTTCATCGCTGTCATGCGCACTAATAATTATCACTTCACACTTCATCTTCACTACCTGCTTCAGCAAATATAAGTTCCAAGGTGTAGCTACTGACAAACGTTTACGTAGAAATATCGGTTTACGCTGTGAAGTTGTATCAGCCATTTTCACATTCCGATCAATATCAATTATTATTATTATTATTATTATTAGACTGTTATTTATAGCGCGCCTAAACAAAATTGGAATCTTGCACAAAGGCGCGTAACAGAAAAATCAATCATAGTAAATTTTAAACAGATGTGTTTTAAGGTTAGTTTTGAAAATCGATAAAGTTGGGGATTTGCGGATAAAGACAGGGAGTTTGTTCCATTCAGCCGGGCCGGCTAGCGCAAATGCCCTGTTACCAAGTTTAGTGCAAAATCCGGCGCGAACCGATTTCCGGCCGATTAATCGGTCCTTCCCTATCGAAAATGCGTCGTTCACTTTACGCAAGCGACAGCACGCATAAATACACGGTTTGTTTACTTTCAGGTTTAAAAGTTCTGTATGGTTAAAGAAAAATCTGTATTCCAGTTAAACAGTAGTCATCACTTGTACAGGCCAAGACCGCAGTGCACCCACTTATGCCTACTTCGCCTATATTAAATTTTTACCCTAGCCATCATGAAATAGAATCTAACCATCGGCCTGTACTACAAAATGACTGTAATAGTTCATGCACTAACTTCTCGAATAAATTGGACAAATTTAAAGTACAGCGTTAGGAAATAATACCATGGTCGGCTCTTAGACTTTCTGTGAGCCGCCATTCAATTGCACTTGGTAACCTCTGTACAGTTACAGTAGGCTTACCGAGTAATCGTTGTGTTTCTTTCGCTTGCACGATCATGAGCTGTTCTTTCTCGTGTTGTTTTAGAAGCTCTTGAAGGTTCAAACTCTTCTCTCTATTCTCTGTAACTACAACATTTACTGAATTTTAATAACGAACATTTCAAATATAAATAAGATCTTAGAAAAACGTCGTGTTCTTAGATTAACTGCGAAGATGGGTTCTTTAGGATAATGGGTACCGTATATTTCACAACAGGCATCAAATTCAGAAATAGAATTAGAGAAAAATAAAGTGACGCAGAATAAGAAAAATTTCTTACACAAATATTTTACTAGCACTCCTGAAGCATACTTAATATTGAGCAGAGCTTAAATTTGACAGATTTGGCCTAATTTTTATTTTAGTTTTTTACTATGTGAAACACATGCAACTTTCATTCCTAAATATTTACAACTCCGTTACTTAATAAATACACAATGCAATATACCGCCACTGTTTATAGTTAGTGATTAATTAGTATTAAGTGTGCATTAAATTGTTATACAGCAACCTAAATTATTTTTACGACAAATTATCTACTTGTACCATTAAATACATTCATTTTAATAGAAAAATAATGTAACGGAGTTGTAGTAACGGAGTTGTAAAATATTCATAATTAGGTCTCCATGCCTACCGGACGAGTTAAAATACAAAAAAATAGTTAGTTCATAGTTAGTTCACAGTTTCAATATTATATTTTAAAGAAAAAAAACTATAAATATACGCAAAGTGCAATAATTACAGTCACGGAGTTGTAAATCTTTTTCATACTATTACATTATTGATTTCTTGTTGGTAAAATCAATGCAGACATGTTCCCTGCTATCGAAGATGTCAATTCACAAAAATTGAGTTTTCAATTTATTCTACAGATGGCAGAAACCCATTCGTAACGGTGTTGTAACCAATATCTGAAGACAGAGGGTTTTATTTATTAATTAATTATTTACTTCGTTAATAAAAACCATATAGAGCAATGGATATGTAGGCCTAAGTTAATGATCTAAAATATAAAACATCAGTTTCAGCGTTTCAGCTGTTACCCTAACGTAGCGTTGAATTGACTCACCATTAGAAAGGACAATGCAATTTCGGGTTAAAATTGGACTTTATAATTTTTCTTCTCATACTAATCATCTAAATAATAGGGCCTATAATAGAAATAATTTTTTATAACTAACCCATGCCCTACAATGTATTTAAAAATAATAAATTATAATTTTACTCTTTATTGTAAGCCGTCCAAAGGAGAAGACGGAAATTTATCTAATTTGCTGCCGGTTGTGAAATATACCCATATATTATTGAATCCATTAATATTAGTGGAAGCAGAGATGCGAGGCAAGGATTAATAATTATTAGGACTAAGCGATATTTTCTAAGGCGCTGGGCATGGCTATTATCTAGCGGAATTCCACGTGGAAGTCTCTTTTGACACGTTTTTTGGCAACCTGCCCTACGTCACCAGCCAAAATGTTAATGCGGCAAACACTCTTTGCATTGCACACATATAGTAGGCATGCACCTATAATATAGAATTTAGCCTATAGCTAGTTTCACGTTACATAGTGTTCAGTAGTTTCCTCGGACAAACACTTTAAATTGTGAATTGCTCCTTCATGCTAAAAATTGCTAAAGTGGTACAAACAGTTAAACCAGAAGATGGTGAAGATGTCACTAATATCTGGCCAATTTCCTTAATGTCTTTCCGCTCCAAGGCTTTTGAAATACTGATGCTTGAAAGTTCACAAATGAATATCTTATAATCTACTCTTCCATCTTAAGACAATCCGGATTCTAACTCTATTTCATCAGTTCAGACTACCGTCTGATAATCAATTTGTTTTTTTTATTGCAGCAACACTTAATCATCTCTACTCTCCCTTGGCTCATTTTATATTTTGGCTTGGTTAGTTAAATTGCTGTTTAACGACCCTTTGTAATAACAAATATGATTAGCCTCGCCCTCCTCCTTTCTCCAGATTTGGGACTGGCACTACCACAGGTAGGGTAGTGGCGAAGTCATTTGATATTTTAATTGTCTTCTTCCATTATCCATGCGCCAAGTCTCTATATTGGCCAATGTTGAAAATCGTAGTGTCACCACGGGATCGGTTCATAAGAGCGACATAACGAAAGAGCGACATAGCAGAAGAGCGACAAAACTGCTTATAATTATGTTACGCCAGAAATCAAGCAGATTCTACGACTTAAAAACCAACTAATCACCTCTGAGTAGTTACCTTGAAGAGGTGCTATATAAATCTCCTGAATGAATGAATGAACTAATGATGCTAAACAACTTCGATAAAGTCTCTGCTATCCGTAAAAATTAATTGCTTTCTCAAAAGAAATTACCTTTGACTTCAAGAATATTGACCCTTCGTTTACATTTTAATCTCTCATGTTAGCATTCCTGCGTTTTTGTCACAATATTTTCTCAGTGAAAAGGAAAATATTATATATATTTTATATAGCTGCAAATAAATTTGCCGTGCATTCTTTAATACTTGTTTATCCAAAAAAATTTATCTAGAACCACAGACTTGCTCACCTTCACTGAGTCAAGATCTTTCGCAAAACTGAAATAATTTAATAATAATAATAATAATAATAATAATAATAATAATAATAATAATAATAATAATAATAATAATAATAATAATAATAATAATAATAATAATAATAATAATAATAATAATAATAATAATAATAATAATGTTGTTAGTTCCAGAATGGTTTTACTCTTCAGTTAGTTTCTAAGAGCCTGAGGGATCATATATACCTCGGGTAAAAAACTAAAAGGAAATAATAATAATAATAATAATAATAGAATAATAAGAAAAAGATCTGGAGGTAGTCATAACAAGGCTTGAGATGCTTCACCCACACGACTCGTTCACCCTGCTGAGGAGCAGCTTAAGTATACCGAAGCTGCTATACACGTTAAGAACGTCAGCCTGCTTCTTAAACGAAGGACTTCTACACGATTTCGACGAAGTCTTGAGAACTGGTCTGTGTAGCCTTCTCATTATCCACATGGAACGAGTGTTGCTCCATTCCGGTCGTTTGCCATCGTTGCGAAGAAGACCGGGTGACTCCTTCGAGCTAGGGATGTCTGCCTTTTGAAGTGCTCACCAGGGGATGTCGTTCAAAGCGTGATGTCGGCCTAAGCTTCCATTCGACAGTTTGCATACCAGGCCATGATGCCCTCCCGAGTCCACTGTTTCGTCACATTGGCACTGGTGTGGTACGCAAAGACTAAGGCCAAGGCGAAGGCTGACCGCCACTCTGAAAGCCTCATTATCTAGGCACAGGCCACAGGATGATGGAGATCAAGAGCCAGTCTCCAGAGTGTGGCGATGACACTGCTTACTATAGTCTAGCTCGGTTAAGCGGGGCTGTGTATGATGTCCAGACCTCCAACCTGTCCCGTTCGACCAATGGTCTATCCCAGATGCTCTGCCTGGAAAGTGCTGGTTCCACACCCACCGACAGCGTTGAACTGCGGGCCACCATCTGGCTTCTATCTTCGTATATCCAATTTTCACTTCCTAGTATGGCTGATCCGAGTGACATGGTCGATGCAGCTTATGCTAGATTATGCAGAAGAAGCCAGCATCGACACCCGCCTAGTCCCCAGACCGCCATCTCCAATAGGAAGGGTGGCCTGCTTCCATTGGACATCATCGAGCCTGACGTTTAGTATATGTTCCAGATCGCACCGCAGCTGATTGTCCACTTTCTCTAGTAAAGGGTGATTCCCATGGGCGGAGTTTATCAGGGGCTAGGGGGGGCTAAGCCCCCCCATGAGCCTACAGACTTGGCTGTGCTTCATTAAGGTATAGTGATAAATCTGATGGCATTGCCAACCCATCTCTACCAGTTCCTGCAAGCACATGTGACTCTGGTCCAAGTACACAAGGCATAGCAGTCACAAGAAGTCAGAGGACTGTCAAAACTTCGTCATCACTTCGAGACTTCTTCGTTGCTACTACACTTGGACAACGTGAATGCATTGATGATTCAGCACGTGCCACAATGGACGCAAGGAACCAATGCATTCAATCTGGTATAATCAGCTGTATCTGCCTGTTTGTGATACGTTAATTGACCAGTTGGAGTTCCGTTTCGACAAGGACAGTTTGATCATGGTCAAATCCGTTGATGCCTTATTGCACTTGTGATACGGATGGAATCAAGGCGCTTCGTTGACAAATACGCCGACATCCTCAACATAAGAAACTGGTTTGCGATCAACCATGGGAGAGGAACGCTTTTCTTCGCTGGTTCTTCTGAACATTGAATGTGATCCAACGGCTGTTTTGGTTCCCGAAGACCTGCAGGTTTTCATGTATGGAAACAGTGGAGCTCGACGCTTAGGCGTATACTGCATGATGCGTTAGCGTAGTCGACTATAGTTGCAAGCTTAGATGTATGGCCACAGCGTTAGTTTGTTAGCGTGACTGAGCATATAGTGTAATACTGTGTATAACTGTGTAACAACTAAAGTTCGAGTTCTATGAGGACAGTTCTCGTAAACTTATAGTTACCATAATAGCCTAATTGCAATAGTCAACTGTTGAGTTTGAGTAAAAAAGAAGTTTCTACTGGTTTTCGATAAAACTCAAGTCGACCATATGCAGTTGTTTAAACACATTCACAATTAGTTCACCGATTAATAAAATTAACCCATAAGCGTAGTCGACTAGTCGAAGTCTTCGATGTTAGGCCATTATGTATTCATGTATTTTTAAGCTGTAAAATCCTTCTCACCAGAAGGCCGAAATTAGTACAAACTATGCTCAAAATGCATTTGGCGGCTGGGGCTTTGCCCCAGACCCGCCTGGGGGCTCAAATCGCCCCCAAACCCCTCCGTTTTAAAGGGAGTGCCGCTTTGCGGCGTCTGTGATTCTCCCATAGCCTAGGTTATTAATGATCACACGTCCACACGTTTCTTTTTAAAAAAACTGTTGGGAAATCCCCAAGGTATCGATCGATGAGTCATCGCGCGCGAAAGTTCCCAACAGTTTCGATCAGTCGTCAGTCTCGATGATGAGCCGTCACACGGTCGTTAAGTCTTCGTTATTGACCCACGAATTAAAGGACTCAGGATAACCAAGCCATTTAACCAAAGATTTCTTCCCGTGTTTTCTAATCACTTTTTCAATCCTATATATTTCTTGAGTCGTCTTCTGTAGCTCTTGCTCGTAGAATGACCCCTGAATTTCTTCTCCGTTATAATCTTTAATCTTATATGTTGGAGGATCAGTGTATTGAACTCCAGACACGGTAAACACCTCTTCAGACCATCTCGCCGTGTATCCTTTTTCAAATGTAGTCTTTTTCTTCGTTATTCTAACTTTATCACCTACCGAGAACATAGGCTTAATGGGTTCTGAAATTTCATCACCGTATAAATTCATCCATACAGTCTTTTCATTATTTTTCAGGCTCGCTTTAGAAGGAGTCATTTTTATAGAAGAATGTCTCACGTTATTATAATTACTAACCATTTCGCCTAATACATCGATATATCTTCGAGTTGAATTAGCTGTAAAATACTTAAACATTTTATCCCTCATCGTTCGATTCCAACGTTCGACTACACAGGATTTCTCCTCATTTTCAGTGGAATACAACTCAACTAAATTCTTTACATCCTTATTATAAAATTCTTTTCCTTTATCAACCCATACTTTACCCGGTTTTCTTCCACTCTTTAATATTTTCAAGAAACCACTAGCCGTAGATTTTCCGCTCTTATCATGTAGTGGCACGATCCAACCATACTTTGAAAATATATCTATAACCGTTAACAAGTATTTCACACCATCGTTATCTTCAGCGAAAGCCTGCATATCGATCAGATCAGCTGCCCAAATGTCGTCTATCCCACCGACGTACACCTTCCGTTTTCTAAAATTCCTTACTACAGGTTTATGTAATTCATCCGCTAGTTGGTCAGTCCATTTTAAGCTTTTTTTAAACCTAATCCCAAACTCGATTTAGCTGATAATATAGGCTTAACTAAACTCCTCTCTATTCGTTCTCGTAAGCTTGGGTTAGAAATATTATTCAAAGCAGTAATCATAGTTCTATCAGCGACATTCCTAGAAGCCGTATCGGAGTATTGATTGTAAGCTAAATCGTGAATATACGCCGCATTATCTACTCTGTCAACGGGTTTAGACCACTCTTTCGGTGTACCATCAGGATTCAACCGCAAATCTAGCCTAGTTCCTGGTCCCGTAAATGAGTGACCAGGTAAATGCATTTCTCCTGGGAATTTAGCCCAAGGCAACTTGATGCCGCTTGTGACCGAATTTAGAGCACTGACAAGGTCGCCTCCTTGTGCTGCTTTCACGAATTGAGTCTTAGTAGTTCCGCATACAACGCATACGCCTCGTAGCATAGGTCTATTATTTTTACTGACGACGTTCTGAATATCTTTCGTTTCAGTTTTTCTCTTACACTTTACGCAATACATCGTTATTTTAAATACAAAAACATTTATATTAAAATGGCTATGGAAGTTAAGGATTTATCGTGGAACGAAAACGCATCGAAAAGATTAAATAACCCGCTATTACCGAGAAGTATACGAGGTTTAATCGTGGGAAAATCTAATTCTGGGAAGACGACTTTACTGTTGAATTTACTCTTAAGACCCGAATGGTTAGACTACGATAACCTACAGGTATTCGGAAGATCTCTCTTTCAACCGGAGTATAAGATACTTAAGAAAGCATTCGAAGAAAAATTACCGAAAGAAGCAATCGTTAGACTATTCGATAGTAAAGACGAGATTATGAGGCTTAACACAACACCGGCGTTTTTCGTTGAGGAATTGGCTAAAATTTGTACCGAGAAAACCGATATGAACTGTCAATTCTTTGAAAGTTCCGAAGACGTGCCCGATCCGAGGGATTTGAACCGTGAGAAGAAGAACTTGATGATCTTTGATGATCTCCAGTTGGAAAAGCAGAACAAATGCGAGGCCTACTACATCCGAGGAAGACATAGCAATGTTGACTGTTTCTACCTCGCCCAAAATTATTTCAAACTACCTAGGCAAACCATAAGAGAGAACGCAAATTTTATCTGTTTATTTCCTCAAGACTTAAAAAATATTAATCATATCTATAACGATCATGTAGGCGAAGAAGACATGCCACTGAAAGAATTTAAGAACCTATGCAAAACTGTTTGGAAACGTCCGCACGGATTCCTAGTAATCGATTCAACTAACGGCGCTGACAAAGGAAAGTATAGATGCGGATTCGATGAATTCTACATACCATTATAATATAAAATAATAATCTCATTATTAAAAAAAGAATGGAATCTGCTCTTGAAAAACTGTCGACTATCATGGAAAAAGTGGAACGTAACACGAGCCCAAAATCGTCTTTTTATATTTTGGTGAGTAAAAAGAACGCGAAGATTAGGACTCGGTTTAATCCGCTAATCGAACTAGACGCTAGTAAAAAATACGAAATGTCTCTTTTGAATTTAGAGACTTATTTTAGTTTTCCGAATTTGGACGCTACAAACAACCACTTGAGATATTCACCCGATGAAGGTGCTACGTGGTTCGATGTAAACGTCCCGGAGGGGTGTTATGAAATTACAGATGTAAACGATTACCTGCAGAGAATCATGAAAGAGCGTGGGCATTACGATGTTGCAAACGCACAACCTAATATTTCGATAGAACCGAATAGTAATACGTTAAAGTCTGTGCTAACTATTGCGCCTCTTTATGTAGTTGATTTTAGGTCAGACAATTCGATTAGAACGGTCTTAGGTTTCAATAGCGGGACATATTCGGATGGATATAACGAATCCGAACAAATAGTAAACATAATGAACATAACCAGTTTGAGGGTAACGAGCGATGTAATAGGGGCTTCGTATACCAACGGATCGACGGCGAACGTGTTATATTCGTTTTTTCCTAACGTAGGGCCCGGTTATAAAATTATCGAAGTACCTACTAATTTGGTGTATCTTCCAGTGACGCTGTCCACGATTTCATCGATGGAGACGAAGCTTACCGACCAAAATGGAAAGCTGGTTAACCTCAGAGGAGAGGAATTGTCGATTAGATTTCACATCAGAGAAGTGTGAGTACTATTAAAAGTTTATCTTAGTTATATATAAAATGAGTCGGTACACGAATATATACGTTAATATTTCAGAAGGGCAGAAAGATAAAATTAAACGCGCGCTCGAAGCGGGGGGTGATGGCGTGAGTATTAAACTATCTTACGATGATCTGTCGGGAGAACACGTATTAGCACTAACTCAAGCGCAAATTAAAAAGATGATTAAAGCGAATGAGAATAAGAAGGGTGTAACTATCAAAATGAGTAAAACGCAGTTAGTTCATAATGCTAAAGTCGAAGGAGGATTCATCGGCGCTATTCTACCGTTTCTAGCAACGGCTGGTAAATTTCTTCTTTCCAAAGTACTACCAGGTCTCGCGACTGGAGCTTTAGCCGGTGTAGGCTCTGCAGCTGCTTCGAAAGTCATCGATAAAATTAGCGGATCCGGAGGCGTGATATACATCAGAAGAGGAGACAGAAACGCCAAGATAGTTCAACAAGGAGAAGGTCTTTACCTAAAACCGTGGAGGGGATCTGGATTAGATGGACAGGGAGATGGTCTCTATATGAAAACTGGTAAAGGGTTGTTTATGAAAACTGGTAAAGGGCTTATACTCGGGCCTAATTCTCCATTTTCAAACATTCCGATTCTCGGGTGGCTGCTATAATTTAAAACTTTTATATCCTATTTATAAAATGTCTCGAAACTGGATAAGACCGATGCACAAGTTTGGTACGAAACCCGTTCGTTCGAAAAACTTTTCGATAAACCCGGTAGAGTGGTTACCTAAGAATGAAGTGGCCCACAAACCCGTAAAACACCCAGGCTGCCAAGTATATGAGATTTTTACTCAACGAACGATAACGATTAAACCTAAAGAAACTGAAACGATTAAGCTCGGTCTAGGAGTTCGAATGATAAGAGGATGGTGTAAAGTACAGCTCAAACAGGAAATACAGAATTGTGGGCTACAAGACGATGTTGTTTCTAAAAATACCGAAGACATCGTCATTACAATTTTAAACGATTCCGAATCGGAAGTTGTTATAAACGAAGGAGATTCGTTATGCTTAGTCGCTCATACCTCTCGCAGTAGGAGTGATGATTTTAAAATTAAATTGTTTAATTAAAAAAAGAAAGATGCCACCGGGAAATACAACAATCGTAATGAAAACGGATGCTGTTGAAGGAAAAGCTCACGCTTACCGACTCGCGAAGATCGTTGAAATTCAAAAAGATATAGAAACAGAACGTGATAAAAGAGCGGTCCTAAACACGAAGTATCGTAAAGGCGTTAGGATTATTAACGTAGTAGATGGTATATCTACTCTTGTCGTGATAGGTTCAACTGCTTCATCAATCGTTGTTATGTCTACGATAGTCGCGGCACCGGTAGCTGTAGCTCTACAAGCAGTGGGTGTTGGAGCTGGTGTGTTCAGCGCGGTCGGGCGTGTTGTCAACAGAAAGCTCTCGCTAAAAGCGGAGAAACACAAGCGGATCAAAACGCTAGCCGAGGCAAAACTTAACATGATAAGCGACTACGTTTCGAAAGCCTTAGAAGACGATTATATTTCAGACGATGAATATTCGCTTATTCTAAACGAACTCACGAAATTCAATGAAATGAAAGAAGAGATCAGAAGCGAGATAAAAGTTAGTATAGACAAAGAACCTGGAATTCGAGAAACTATGACCGAGTCGATTAAGAACGTGGGTGAGAAATCAGTGAAAACGTAAAACGTAAAAACGTAAAAACGTAAAATCATAAAACGTAAAAACGTAAAATCAATTACGTTTTAAAAACATTATACTATTAATTTAAAACGTAATGTCATTTCTAAAGATTACCGATCCAGTAAAAAGAGATTTAATCGTCGCAGATTTTCTCGCGAGGAAAAAGAGAATTCAACAGAATTTTCTAAATGAGAAATTAGGTGATATAGGGATGCAGCAAGAATTAGTAAAGCTGTATAAACCGATAGTCGACTCACAATCAGCGATATCGAAAGAACAAAACGCTTTGTTATCTACTATTAAGGAAAACTCAGCAGCTACATCTAACGCTCTACAAGCGCTTCCCGCGTCTATATCGTCGTCGTTAAAAGCTATTCAGTTTCCACAATATCCTTCGATTGAGGCTTATGAGGCTCCTTCAGCTGAAGACGTTAGCACTTTAGAATTAGGAGAGATAGCGGCGGCGTACTTGCAACAATACGCTTCGAATAAAAAGTTGACGGATACGACGTTCGGTATACATTCTAAAGACGGAGTATTTTATGTTGGAAAGGAGCCTATTACCATCCAAGGCGATGATATAACAGTTATGGATAAGACTTACGATGGAACTCCAGGTCTTTGGGAATTAATAACGATGAAGGACCCGAACGAGTCGATATACGACGGTAACGATCTTAAGGATTACGCCGAGATTCTACACGCGACGAATGCTATGAGCCTCCCGAACAATCCGAACAAACCGAAATCGAATAGAGGTGAAAAGTGGAAAATTATTAAACCGATATGGGAAGCGGCGAAAGGTAAAATAGGTAAAGGAGTCGTAGTTATTCCACAAGATCCCAACGCGTTAGTAGAAATGTTGTCTTTACGAATCGCTAGTTTCCAGGCGGGTAATACGGGTGTTAGAAATGAAATAGTAAGTATATGCGATGAACTGTTAAGACAAGGAGTGGTGAATAGCGAGCAGTATAAAAACTTAATGTTATAATTATAAAATGCTAGTCGTTATTAAAAGAAGATATAAGAAACAACACGTTATAGGAGGAGCTGGAATATTCGATACTATTACCGGAGTTTTCAAGAGGCTCTTTACATCGGGCGTTGCTAATCGAGTCGCGTCGACCGCTCTAAGCGTAGGTAAAGATGCCGCGAAAGAAATAGGAAAAAAGGCGCTAGAGGTTGGAAAGAATACCGCAGTAGAAGCCGGTAAAAGATTGGTAGATAAAGCCGCCGCTAAACTTTTAGCATCATCGGTACTGTCACCGCGTGCAGTCGAAAATCAAAAGACTGAAACGATACCACCACCAGCACTTACTCGAGAGAATGCCGCTATCTTAGCGAGGTTAACCGGTAACGACGTGGGGTCTAATGCTGAAACTAATATTAATAATATATTATCCGGTTACGGACTCTCTTCTTCGAATGCCGTGTCCATTCGAGATCTCGTGCGTCGTCTCAACAACGGAGCGGGATTAAAACTCGCACGATAACTATATAAAAAAATCTCCTCGGTAATTAAAAAATGCAGTCTGATATTCTAAACTTTACAGAAGCCTCATCAGTCGATGAAGGGATTGAAAAATACGAGTGGCGCGAATACGAACCAGTAGCTAGAAGTAATCTTAACTCAGCCGGCGAGATTCGTATAACTATAGAAACTCGAGATCTATTTTGTCATCCCTCCGAGTCTTACTTGCTGATCGAAGGTAGGTTAATCAAAGCAGCAGATGGAGCGGCGTACGCTAATGCTAACGCGGTTGCCATTACCAACAATGGGCTTATGCATCTTTTCAGTCAAATCGGATATTCCCTATCGAACCAAGATATGGAAACGATATATCACCCGGGACAAGCAACGACCATGCTAGGTTTGCTGCCGACGGCTAAAGGAACATTCAGTTTCGTAGTGCCTCTTAGCCATATTTTCGGATTTTGCGAAGATTACGATAAAATAGTTTACGGACTTAAGCACACGCTAACGCTGGTTCGCAAATCAGACGATGATGCTATCTTTAGCTGCTACTTGGCACTGGTTGTTCTTCAAATATTGTTGAGGCATTCAACATTGCACATGCAATCGCCGTCGAGAAAATGTCTGACCTGAGCTTCATTCCGAAGACATTCAATCCACAGGCCGACCAAGTGCGACGTATGAAGGAACAACGACGCTCTACGATCGGAAACTGCGACCAGCTCATCGTAAGAGACTGAATCTAATCTAATCATAAAGCACATTGTAAGAAAGCAAGCTAATGTAATCTGTTCTAATCTAATCTGGGGTAACTGTAGTGACCGTCTGACTTCTGGTTTTGTTGGATTATGTTCAGGTTTCTTCAACGATGTATCCTTTTTATTACAGTTTCACTTTAGTGACCAAAACTGACCATGAGTTAATCCCTTGCATTTATTATGAAAATGGTTCATAAGAGGACATCTGGTGAGGTTGTATTAGATTAGATTAATGTGAAAGCTCATTGTAAGAAAGCTATCTATTATTATTTTTGTTGTTATTAATTGAATTTGTAACATGTGCATGCTATGCATGGTCACACCTAAATGTGGAATCTAAGGCGCCGCAGGAGAAGATGCAGCTAGATATCCAAGTGCTTTGGGTAGCCAAGGAGAAATAGTCTCGACAAACAGTTCAATCAATCAGTCTCGCTATTGAAAACTAATTGTCAATCAATCAGTCAAGGAATCAATCAATTGTTTTTTCATTTCTTTATACGTTTCATTTTGTAGCACTGTTGCACAATCAGTGGAACCTCATTCTGGCTATCGGACTCTGCACGTGAATTAATAGCCTCTGAGTAGATATCTTGAAGGAGCGCTATATAAATGTTCAATTACATATATTACATGCATCAATCATTGATCGATAAAATTCTTTGTGTGTGGGTGCTTGTAGGATGTGGAAACCCGGGTCATCCAAGGCGAGGGTCAGAGGTCGCATTTGAGACAGACGTATCCTGCTGGGCGCCTGTTCTGGGTGAGCCAGGACTTTGTTGGGTCGCAGACGATGGACCTCAATCTGTCAACTGGATCTCTGGTCGGGGTCATGAAGGAAGTAGACCCAATGGGCAACCGGGACAGGTGGTTCGTTGACAACGGAGGTTAGCAACAGATGATAAAGATATTTCTATGGCTCTTTCGCATTGTTGTTATTTCTTTTATGCCCGAGCTACTCAATATCCATCAGGGACTTGACCCTTTAACGACGAGAGTATACTAAAAGTGACTGGAAGACCAATGCAGCTTGTTAAAGAGTTAAACATTATTTAAGAAGAGTGAAATAATGTCTGGAACGACACCTGTTCGTCAAGATCCAGTTCGGCATTACATTTATGACCCAAAAGAAGTCTTTAGAAATTTGAGGTTATATTAGATTTCATTCATTTATTCAAAGCATTTATATAGCACCAATTGCAAAACCAGCTAAGAGACATTTGATAATTGTTCAGCTTGTGCTAGAGAAGGCATATGGTTAGATATGGTTTCGCGACGTTTTCATATCTGTTTCAGTTGAAAAGGGCTTCGTACTGAAGCAGTTCCTGTCCGGTCAGCAGCCGGGAACGAATGTCTCTGGGCCCGTCTCCCAGAAGGCCCTCGATCTCCTGGACTGGTTGGATCCTGTCGAATCGAAGGGAAATGGCAATGTCATCAATGTAAGCAGTGATTTTTCTTACACCCTTGCTTTTTATTCAAGTTAACGGTAATAAATATTTGTTGTTTATTTTCTTTAGTTTTTAATTTGCTTGTTTTCGTCCGATGATCTTGCAGCAAGGCAAAGTAGGGTAAGGTAGGGCAATGTATTCTGCCCACTTCAAATTGCTGAAGCTCTTCTGCAAATGGCTGCCTGCTCAGTACATAGGAAAAAGCATACAATAAATTACTAACTTCACTTTGCCTATTACTTTGTTGCTTACCTAAAGTTTTAGGGTACATAGATCTTACCTGTTATTTATTTTGCTTACGTCTTGTTTACTTAACTATTATCTACTTACTGTAAGCAATTTTATTGACAGATCATCAATACCATAAGATCCCAATAACAGCAGTCAGTACAAACTCAAAAACTTCCAGTAAATGATGCACAAGTCAAAAGTTCAATCCAAAAGGGTCTAAGGCTGGATTGACCTTTTCTGGATAATATTTGGCAGTAGTAACAGTGCAAAAACAAAATGCATTGTATTATTATTATAACACACAATTTATGAACAAACTAAAACATGGCAGTTTAAGTCGTAATACACAGAGTGCAGATAAAACAGTGTTTATGTTTTTTCTAAAGAACAATGGTTTATATTTTAATACACAGATCAAACAGTCTTTTAAGTTTTTTCTATATATTATTAAAACTTGCAATAAGCATGAGTATCTTTATCTTAGAAATCAAACTTGGATCATCCAGGTGCCAAGTTTTCGTTGCTTTCGTTTTTCAGCCTCAAGGTGGCGCAAGTTTCACAGAGAAGCCACCTTTGGTGAACATGAACCAGTGGGTACGCTGTGAAGACGACTTTCCTCCAACTTCTCCTCTGAGACAAAACTCTTCTGCCTCTGTAGCTGATCATTCTCCTCAGCCATTAGAAGATGTCGTAAGTCCCTTATTCTTCTGGCGCATCAGATTATGTGGTTCAGTGTAATTCAAGTGATGTAAACATTACACAAATGAAATCAGTCTAGTATAGTAATATACTGTAACGTTATAGAGGCACATAACATGCCTTACTATAAAAGGATTTACCTTGTTATCTTTTACATGTAAGTTATACATAGCACTGCAAGCTTTGTTTACACATAGTAATACTTTATGCTGTACTATTTCTTTTACATTTTAAAATCTAGTAATACATTATGCTGGGTTATTCCTGCTGTACAGTTCCATGTCAGACAACTTTACATGTAGCACAATTAGCTGTGCTGTTTCTGTTGTACAGCTTTACATGTTATACAATTCATTGTACTTTTTATGTCCTACAACTTTACATGTAATATATTTTGCTGTGCTGTTTCTGGCATAAATTTTACATGTAATAGAATTCGTACATTCTATGTCATAAAAATTTACATGTTATACATTACGCTGTACTGTATCTGTCATACAGCTTTAAATGTAATACAATTCCTGCAGTTCATTTCATACAACTTTACATGTAAGACATTATGCTGTACCCTTTCTGTCGTAATCCGCCTCCGGTACCTTCCCAGAAGACTACCCAAAATTTGAGCGACTTGTGACTGAAGCTGACACCCGTCTTTTCTCTGGGGTCCTGATGAACCAGGGTCACGTACTGCACAGTTGCTTCCACCTAAAAAAGTCTTCAACAAATATAACCTGCAGCCGCGATCCACGACCATTGTGTGTACCTCTGTGCAGTACAGCGAAAGGCGTTTATTATTAGAATGTTGTATCTCTCATTGACATTAACTGTTGATTGTTGTTATTTATGTATGTACACCAGAGCGATTGAGCATATGCAATTGGTTTTATTAATAAAAATAATGTACTAACTTACTGAACTGTTCCAGTAGCATATTTCAAGTTTAACTCTGGTTCTGTTTTCGTCTTGTAGTTCTATCAAGCCGTCTATGAATTCCGTGCAAGGAATGCCAATGAACTGAGCATGAATGACGGACAGCTCGTCCGTGTCATTGCGAAGGAAGACCTCGATGGAAATTCCGAGTGGTGGCAAGTGGAACGCGAGGACGGACAGAGGGGTTACGTCCCATCCAGCTATCTCTATGCGGTTCACTAATCGTGTGCTTTTGGGTGACAGTATTTTGATTTACGTTTAAGCCATTGGGTATTAGAATTGGGGTCGCCCAGAGTAACTCGAATCTCCTTGGTGGCACTGAAAGGAGTAAGCGTTTAGATGACATCGGATTTCAGGGTATGCCCCGGCTTGATTGTTATTGAAGAGCCCCTTTGTGAGGCACTGCAAATTCGCTATATGTTAAGTGTTTTGATACATACAAAAGATCGAATTTCAATGGGAAACCTATTCCAGAAAGGTGATCCAACAAACGAGCAGCCACAGATAACCCCTTGAGCATTGGGGCAATAGAATTCAATGCCCCACAGGTAACGCTGAGCTCTGGAGTGATATAATTCAGTGCCCCACAGATAACCCTGTGAGCTCTGTGGTGATAAAATGCGTTTGCCCCATGGCTAACCCTAAGCATGGGGCTGTGAGCCTGTGACTTAAAGGGTCAAGTAATCATAGTATTGTTTGCATGCATATGTTGCCTATGCCTGAGGCATCGTCAGTTTTCACTGTATCTATTGTATTTTATCTATTTTGCATTGTTGGTGAGCCTTTATTTAGCACCTCTTTAAGAAGTGTGGCAAATCATAAAACACCACGGTATTAAATAGTCCTATAACCCACCGATTTTTGAATTATCAACTGATATTAAAATCATGTGCTTGTTAAGACGCTTGCAAAGGCACTGTTGAAAAGGTGCTATATCCAACCAATGCTTAAATATTATATATATATTCGTTTATTTGAAAAAGAGACAAATCTGGGTGGAACACCGCACCCAGTTACATGTCGAAGCACAATCAAGAGAAATGAAGAGAGGTAACATAACTGTCGGTGATTGCTGGCAGAGAGGACCCTAGAGATAAAATTTTTAACATCCTTTATTGGTAACATGAATGATGTCTAGGACATAGGTTGTAATGAGTTTTGGTGAGAGGTGGAAAATAGGTTGCCTTCGAAGATTGTGGCCCACAAATAACCTTGAACTTCGCTGTAATCATAATCTCTTATTCTACTCGTAAGCTGGGCATTTCTACGGTGCCTTTGAAGGCCAAGTCGTAGAAGCCAGTCTATCATGGGTGCATATTCAGAATCAAAAGTGGTGAGGCAGATTGGGTCAAATTCAATTGTGAATCAAAATTGAGAGGTTGAGCCAGATGTACATGGTTATGGTAGATGGTTGCTGGAATAGGATGGAAGAAAAAGATTAGAAGAACTAAGAAGAATCGGAATGGGATTTTGAAAGTACAGTTTTCATTCATTCCTAACCCGACTCCCTACCTTTCTCATAGCTACAATTTCTTGTTTTATGAAAACCCGGTGGTGACACGGTGTGGCAGTATGGTGTGGCAACACGTGGTATGTATAGTGGTATGTATTGTGTGGCAGTATGTTGCGGCGATATGATATGGGAACATTCACCAGTTGTGGGAAGGCTATAAGGTAATCCTGTACTCTCGGTCGATCAGCACCAGTTACTAATAATTGCTGTCGTATAAAGTTTAGCCAAACTTTCTGAGTTAGCGCAATTTCTCTAGCACAGTTGCTTCATAAAGATGAACTACTGTTTCGATTCATCCCTGTCAATATTCCTCTAATCATGTGGACAGCAGTGTGCACAAATCTCGAGAGTTACTGAAAACACACTATGAATATATTCATGTATAACTGACATACAGAAAATGTGATACACATTGTCTTTTCTTACATTACCTGATATCCACCTTTTATAGAAATCGGTTAGCCTTATTCCCAAGGTGGTTTTAAAATGTTGTAATTTAAGCACGTGCTTGTGATTGATTTGTGACTTATTGTTTTCTCAAGTTTTCTGCAGAGGTTTTTGCCAAAATCAAAGTTGCTTTTGCTTCCTTCTTTCTAACAGAATTTTTTAATCTGGTATAATAAAATAAAGTGTAAATATTTTTGCATGTAGATGACATGCTTGTTTACACGGCTGTGTGGAAACCCATTAGAAATGCATTGGCTGGGTTTGAAGGATCTTCAAGAAGAAGAAGCGCAGATGCGACCAGAAGCAATGCAATATTAATGGGGCAATAAGATAATAAGACTAATGTACCAGGTGTTCAGTGAGATAATGGTTCTATGGAGGAAGACTGGGCCTAAATAACAATGGAATAGTCGCAAGGAAAAGGAATAATCTAAATGGAAAACGAATGGGACACATGGATATGGAGTGACCCATAATGGAGAAGAAATTGACACTAATGGAAAAGAACACTCCATTTAGAAGGACTGGCACATAATTGTAAAGGAATGGTCCCTGATGGTGAAGAAATGGTCATTAATGAAATAGTTCTCTTGACAGAGGAAAGTTCCAGATGACCTGTTTCTTTACAGAGGATATTATACTTCTCCATTGTGTGAAAATCTACACCATTATACGTTGTTAATGTTTTGCTAAGTGTTCATCATACACAGCAAGTTGGTATTGTACCAGTTTTTTTTACCAGTTGCAGTTGAAATAAAACAGATTTTGGCATGCTGCTTATATACCAGAATGTACTTCATGTATTTCTTCCTTCCAATGGCACAATATCAATTATGTATTCCAGTTTTTCATTTCGATGCAGTTTTCCTGTTCTAGCCTAATATCCATCTAACCTGTTGGAAGGAGTTGTAGAATTGTAGTCACTTATTGTTTGTTCATAGTGTGGTGTAGTGCAACATTGTTGTGCAGCAGGCTTATGTTTGTGCAGTTGCAGGGCTTTTTTAAAGGACATTTTAGAACTGCACAACTGCTTCTCTCTGTCGAAAAGCCATGGTAAATTATTCCCACTGGGATGACAATGACCTTTTTAGCTATTTTTAACTGCACAAAAATGCTCTTACAGCTGCAGAAATTAATTTAGAACTCCATTTTTGTGTAGAACTGCACACTAAAAAAGCCCTGTGCAGCTGGTGTTTTGTGGTGCAATTGAATTTTAATGTAGCTCCTTTTTGTGCAGTGTAATGTAGTGTGTATTAAAGCGATTGTCATGTAAGTGTGTAGGCCTACTATGGCGTAGCATAATGACCATAGCCAAAGCTAGTTGATGAGGTCGCTCCTCCGCTGTTTCTTCATCTTGTACGGAAGGCCAAGATCGTTGAGAACCTTTTGACTCATGCAACCCATGTGGAACGGTTGTCCAGTTATGTTGCTGCGGTCAAGTATGTGCTTGAGCCGAAAGGTCCTCCAGTCACGTCAGGATGCTACTGTCAACCGAGGGTTGTAATTAATGGGATGTTACCTAATTTTCTTTACTTTACCTTTCCTGATCTTACCTTACTTTCAATTACCTTGCTATTGTTTTGCCTTTGTTTGCCTTTATTTACCTTACCTTGCCTACTATACATTATCTTTGCTTGCGTTCTTTACCTTTACCTTCACCTTCATTACCCTACTTTGCATTATTCAGAATAAAAACAAACAGAAAGTTGTATAAGTAGGCCCCTATTTTTAATCTTTCTTCTGCCAACACAACAAACCATTGTCACACCGACAGTACGCTTTCTAGACTACAAAGTGTCTAAAGAATTACACAATATTTCCTGAGCTGAAATTCAAGTTACTTTGGTAAGAAAAACAAAGTTTATATCCGATTATATCTAATCATATTGAAAGTGCAATCATATAAAATTTTAATCAATAAAATTTTAATGATACAGCAGGATTAGTTCAATTTCCACTTGTAATTCTATCTAGCCTGTTGGAAGGAGTTTTAGAAATTGTAGTCGTCCAGTGTTTGTTTGTAGTGTGGTGTAGTGCAACGTTGTTGTGTTGGCCCGGTTTGTATGTAGTTATATAATCGTGTTTGTGTCAGTGCATATTTTAACGGATTTGGACTACTGGGACAAAGTCTGCAACACTACTTTCAATGTTATTGGAAACTAACATTGAAAGTAGAGTATTACCTGGGGCAAATCACCACAACTACTGGGACAAATCTTAAAACTACTGGGGCAAATCCGAAGACTATACTGGGAAATTTGTCCCAGTAGTTATACAGTTAAAATATGCACTGGCACTGCATGAAGACAAAATGAACGTGCAGTGGTTAAATTGCTCACCCAGAGGAGGCAGATATCCAAATTGTTGCAAATCTAAATTCGAAGCCTATTTGACGAAACTTTAAACGATTCTCGCTATTCGCTATTTGGAAAACGCATAAAATGTATGAAACAAGAATCGTAAGGTCTACTATTGTGACAAAGGCACATTTAGGTGGCGGGTGACGGGTCTTCAGGACAGTCAGAACTCCTCTTTTATGTGGCGGATCTCATTGTTTAGGTGGCGGATTTCAATCCGGCTGAATTTGACCACTGCCACCGGGTTAGTGCAATACTTGTTTTCTCGCCTCTGCAGAAACTGCTGAAACATGGTGGTAAATTGTGGAGGCGACACTTTTGTTCACACGTCTCTACAGAAACTAATCGGAAGCATAAACTAATCGGAAGCGTGAAGTCAACTTTGCGGCTTCTGTGCAGACGATGGTGATGTTTAAATGTAGGATGACGCCTCTGACGATGTGGTGCGTCTCATCTCTGAAAGCTTTTATAGCGCCGCTATTATAGGTATGGACACGGCATCAGTCGATGATAGCTATTAAGGAAACCTGATCATCTGTCCAAATTATAGAAGCCTCGCAGTGTTAAAGCCTTGAGACAAAGGAAGAGAGGGTAGTATAATGCGATGCACACAATAGGGATGGGGGTTATGACGGTTATGTCATCTGCACGCGTTCGCAATTAGTTGTCGCACAAGTGCATAGTTCGCAACCCCCATTGTAATTTCAGATTTTCAGTAACCTAACTGTTGAAATTTCTGCTTCTGATGACCGTTCACATAGTTTAGGGTAGCGTAGAGAATTCAAATGATTAATAAGCCATCTCTTACCTTCTTAACATTTCTCCTCAATAGGCCTACTTTGTTTAGCCATTAGTCCCCGTTCCTGACCATGCGAAGAACGCGCCATCTCTGGAGACATTTAAATCCTAGCTCAAGACTTATTTTTTTAAACAATCCTATAACTGCCATTATCTGTTCTCGGCTGAGCCACGGCGCTATACTTATCGTCATTATTATCATTATATACTATATAGTGTTGCATTATATTCCTCATTGTTTCACACTAGGAAAGTATTCTGTAATAATAGCGGTATTTTGTCTCAAGGAGTCGAGGTCGATACGATCCCCTTAGGACCGATGTGAAAAAGCGCTTCGAGGAAATTATGGTAGTGTTTCAATATTTGTTTTGTTTTCTCGCATTGCATATAAGCTAGGATTTAAAAAACTCGTTGGTATCAATGTCATCTGCTGAGGCTGAAGGGTCGCTAAAGTTTTGAATTACAAAATACAGTGTAGACTAATGTCGAGCGTCCTTACCCTGACCCAGTCTGATAGGACTGTGTGCAGTGTGTGGTCAGACTGACAAGAAACTGGTAACACACCAATTGTGTCGCAATGGCCAGTATGCTTTTGTTATAGGCTATTGCATTGTTATGCGCCAGTTGTTCTAGTAAGGGTTGTCCATTAAAAACGTCCGAAAAATGACCGACTTTGGACCGTTCCCTCCCAATTGTCCGCATTTGGCCTTACCCTACCTCCTCCTTTGCGGACGTCCGCATCCGAGGACGAATTGCTACAACACGTATAGGACTAATTACACCAGAATACGTAGACTTATTTGTGCCTGAATAGGCCTACGTATAGGCCTACATGTATAGGTCCTATAATTGAGGCATCTGCCTCTGTATAGACATGATTTGGCCTACATAAACCTCTTTTATTTATAGGCTACCTGAGTACGTAGTCCTACTAATGCCTAAATATGATTATATGCAGTCCTATTCACGAAATATGAAGGCCAATTAATTCCTGAATATGTAGTCCTATTTATGCCTGAATATGTATAGTTATATTTTTGCTTGACTATGTAGTCCTATTTATGTCTGAATATCGATGCTTATTTATGCCTGAATAATTATGTAGTCCTATAGACCTATATTTCTGAATATACATAGTCCTATTTATGCCTAAACATGGAGGCCTTTTTAGTCCTGAATATGGAGACCTGAGTGTGGAGGCCTATTTAGCCTATGGATGTGCTGATTCATTCATTCATTTCATTCATTTCATTCATTCTTCGTTTATTGAATCCCAAAAAGTCAGCAAAAGAAAATACAGACATGAAACATTGACATGGGTATTGAGAAACAACCGGTAGACCCAGAAGGAACAGAGTTCCGCTTGAATAGGGTCACCAAATTAAAGGCATTACAGATGGCGACGAAGAACAGTCGTCTTTCTAATTAAACATGCATCGAAGTCTTAACTATGACAACAACAACAAAATTGGATCATATACATGACCCACTAAACAGAGAGTTAAACTTAACTAAGCTATAAAACAAGTTACAAATAACAAATTACAGTCGTGTGTCGTTTAAGAAACTGCGCAGTTGTTGTTTAAATAATTGTAAAGTCGGCAAACATCGAATATGAAGATGTTTTAGCGGCGAATGCACAGACATTCTGTATGCGTCATGAAACATGACATGCTTTGTAACCAAAGCAATGCGACAGTTATGCTGTCTTCAGTCGCACCAAATGACTCGGAGCGATCAATTTTCTGTGTCCTATTTTGCTCTTAAAGGTTTTAACGTGAAATGGTGGTGGTGGTGGTGATGGTGGTGGTGGTGGTGATGGTGGTGGTGGTGGTCGTGGTGGTCGTGGAGGTGGTGGTCGTGGTGGTGGTGGTCGTGGTGGTGGTGGTGTGGTGGTGGTCGTGGTGGTGGTGGTGGTGGTGATTATTATGATTATGGCTATGGTGGTGATGATGATGGTGACTTATTATCATTATTTTATTATTATTAGTAGTATTTTTGGGCCGAGGTAGGCATAATCCATCAGGCTCTTAGAAACTATCGGTGGGTTATTATTATTATTATTATTATTATTATTATTATTATTATTATTTACAGTGGTTCTACATTGAACAGTGGTTCTAACACAGACTAAACGTCTTCTGAACCACTTAAAACCCCTTGTTATGTTATGTTATGTTATGTTATGTTATTATTATTATTATTATTATTATTATTATTATTATTATTGTTGTTGTTGTTGTTGTTGTTGTTGTTGTTGTTGTTGTTGTTGTTGTTGTTGTTGTTGTTGTTGTTGTTGTTGTTGTTGTTGTTGTTGTTGTTGTTGTTGTTGTTGTTGTTGTTGTTGTTGTTGTTGTTGTTGTTGTTGTTGTTGTTGTTGTTGTTGTTGTTGTTGTTGTTGTTGTTGTTGTTGTTGTTGTTGTTGTTGTTGTTGTTGTTGTTGTTGTTGTTGTTGTTGTTGTTGTTGTTGTTGTTGTTGTTGTTGTTGTTGTTGTTGTTGTTGTTGTTGTTGTTGTTGTTGTTGTTGTTGTTGTTGTTGTTGTTGTTGTTGTTGTTGTTGTTGTTGTTGTTGTTATTATTATCATTATCATTATCATTATCATTATCATTATTATTATTATTATTATTATTATTATTATTATTATTATTATTATTATTATTATTATTATTATTATTATCGTTATTATTATAATTATGATCACGATCACGATCAGGATCATGATTATGGCAATGGTGATGACAAAAGCAGTAAAACAACAATGAAAGATAAAAAAATTAAATATGAAACTGATTGATTGCCAACGAGTTTTTAATTGTGGGGTCATCAGGTATCATACATAGGCCTATGTAATTCAAGAAAACAATAACAGCAGAATCGTGACTTCAATTTCCCTGAAGCGATTTTTCAGCCCTATGTGGGATCATGTCTACCTCGATACAAAAATATAGCTATCGGATTTCTTTATTAATGTGAAAAAATGAGACATAAAATACAACATCGTGTAATGGCTAAACAGAAAGTGAAGGAGAAAAGTTGAAAAGTTAGAGATATCTTATTCAGGGACAGGCCGAGAAGGGACTGAAGCCAACGTCGCGATCGCACGACCTTTGGATACTAGGCTGTAGGCAGTGTAGGGCCTAGACAGCTCCAGGGGCGGCGCCAGCTATACAATTTCAGCAGTCAAGGTCAAGTTAGTTATTCATCATGTCGAAGAAACTAATGTTTGAGGTCAATGGCCGCCAAGAATTTAAACTTTATAAAGCATTTCAATTTTAGAGTTTACAACATAGACTTCTACTGACATACTAAAAGTCGTTTAGATCTAATAATTGCACTAGTGATCTTATGGGACAGATGCATAGGCGTAGCTACATTGAGGCACGAGGAGGCAGTTGCCTCCTCTTGCTTTTTTATATTTGGATACTGGAACTTCGATTGACTAATGAAATGACCCCAATGACCAGGATTTTTGCCAATGGTCTGTGAAGTTACCTCCTCTTGAATTTAAGTCTCGCTACGTGGGGACAGATGTTGATGTTTAAATGTAAAGAAGCTATTAATGTAAGGGATTTGGGAATTACAATAGTAGTAATTGTAACGTAATCATTACTGAGATTTGACTAGAGGAATATTTAGACGGACAGACAACAGGACACTGACGGATACAGAGACGGACTAGCAGCGCACGCCTGCCAGCCCCACGTAGGGATGGTGACCGGATGAAGCGTCGATCAACCGCCGCCACGCGCCGCCTTCTGATGCCGCCTACTTGTCCATCATAAGTTCTACGATAAGTTACGCCCGCCTTGCAGTGAAATGAACCCGTCCATCTGGAAATGAACCGGTCCAGATAGAAGTTCTACAATGCGACGGACGGAAGGAGCGACACGGCGACGACCAATAGTCAGGAAAGAAAGAAACATGGGGACACCGCCTACAACCCTTTCCACGGGACAAGAGTGACTATAAGATAGCCGAACACAGAGAGAAAAGTCGTTCTCTCGGTTTGGTGACTGACGCGATGTTTTGGTGCTCCTGAGGAGGAGAGAGGAACGCTTCAGATTGACGAAGCCTGCTGAAGACGAGTGCTACCTGCAAGAGGCAGAGGACAAAGAGGACCGCAACGGAAAGAGACGAGAGAAGCCGAGAGAAACCGAGGGGGAGAACGCAGTCAACCTCGTTAAAGATTACAGACGACGATGCAGGCAATCTCTTTAGAATAAGTGCTAGGCGCAACACGAATTTATAACTAGAAACTCGTACGCTTCATTGAGATAGACAACTCACCGCTAAAGACACTCAAGAGAGTCGAAGGAAGACAGACGCACGTCCGCTGATGAACTTTGATGAACGAGGAACAAGAGTGCAGACCGCTGGCTCTCAATCTGATGACATGACAGCCGACTGACTGTCGACTACAAGGTAACTTTGCAGTAGTGTAATTCAAGGGTAACTAGTGCGTATTGACGATAGGCTATCCGCTGAATAGATATTCTTAAGAGTCCGTAATTGACGAGTAGATAATTGGATCCCGGAGTGATCTTGCTGTAACGTCTTGATTGTATGAAAGTGATGAATATGAGGAGTGAATGATCGTTATTAATTACTGTTTGTAATCATTGATTGTACGACATTGTGTAGAAGTTTGTTAGCGAATATACTCTGAAAATGACTTCCCCGTCTCTTGAACTGCTAACTAGCCGAGACATGACTGATAGCGAGGACATTAGGGCCACTACGAGTAAAGAAGTAAGATCGGAGATGAACCCCCTCACCATGGATAGACTGTTAGGCTCCATTGAAGCACTAGCCACGACGGTAGCGAGACAGGACGAGAAAGACAGAAGGAGACAGGAGAGAACTGAAAGGATGATGGCTGAGGTAATTGCTGTATCAAGAGAGAGTAAGCAAGCTGCCTGGGAAAGTGAGAGAAGAACAATGGAAACGTTACAGACAGTTTTAGACAGACAGGGTGATCTAGAGGCTGAGATGTATTCCGTAGATGAATGGACCGCTTACGATAGCCCAAATCGCGGCAGCCGACCTAATCCGTCTGGTTGCCCGGTTGACTTCAGACAGAAGTCCGCCCTTCCACTCAATTCAAACCCACCTTCGTCAGGACCCCAAGATGATTTTAGGCCTCCGATTCTGCGGAGAAGTGAACGGCTTAGACGCCTAAGGAAAGGGAATACTGGCCAGCCTGATAGGGAAAGTCTGAATGAAACCTTCAGTGATTTAGAGATTACTGAAGTCACCGATCCACATCCAGGGACCTCCAGCGGTCACAAAGGACAATACTGGGCTGGCTCCCCAGTGTCCCTCGGTTTAGCACCCGAGCAGAGAGAAAGAAGTAGTAAGTGGAATTTGCCGCGTGGAAGCCAATTCCACGCGGCTGGCGACGGGGACTACCTGGACGACGACAGGGAGGGCTCCCTAGGGCATAACGACCCCAGGGGTGGACTTAGCAAACCCATAGGCAGAACGACCAGCCCAACCTTCGGCCCGTCCAGGGACGAAATAGAGAAAGAGCCAAGTTCTTACATTTGGCGAGCTGAGAATGGGATTGACTTCCACGGCAGAGAGGAGCAGAGACCTGTTTACATTTGACGACGAGGATTCGGATAGAAGGAGGAATGCCCTGGATAACGGAAGGAAAGGTGACAACATAATAACTTTCAAATCATTAGGTGTAGGAATGATGCAAAATGATGAAAATGAAAATGATGTTGATGTTGATGATGATGAATTTGTCAGTACAACCCAAAGAAGCGGTTGGACTGGATATGAAAGGCGTGTGTTAAATAATGATGTGAATGGAATGAATGGACGATTTACAGCAAGAGAATCTTCTCCAAACGGCCCTGATACACTTACGCAAAGGGTTAAACAAAAACCCTCCCATTCAAACAGAAACGACGTCCAGAATGATGCATACAAAGGCACCGCACACACACAAAAACCAAACTACGGGGTCCAGTGGGAATCGCCCATAGTTAGAGAAAGAACTAGGTCAGCACCAGAAAACCTGACCAGAACTATAGGCCAGACAGATAAAGCAACGACAAGATTTAGCAGACGAGACATGACTAATGTCAGTTACTTAGAGAATCCGCCGATCATGTCTAGAAATTTCAGACCAATAGGTAAGGACAGTGACAATGACAGAGATAGGTACGAACAAATTCTGTTAAATCGCGCATACAAGCCGCAGGCTGCAGTTATAGATTTCAGACAAGAGACGAACCCGCATAGAGAAATTAATAATGCTTTCGCTAGGGGACAGCGCAGACAGCTAGACGACGAACAGACTCGACTGTACGACAGACACGAGCAGCGAATGATGACGAAGCCGTCGAAAACAAGAAATACAAATGCTGCTTACGTACAGACAATGGATGGACGAAATGAAACAAATTACGCACAGAACATTCAGAGGGAACAGCGCCATTTCATAAAACTTTCACAATTCGACGGAACGGGATGCTTGACTGAATTTTTGCGCAAGTACAAAATATGCCAGAGCCACAATCAATGGAACCATCGAGATGCGCTACATCATTTAGTTCATGCTTTAGTTGGAAATGCTAGTTTAGTCATAGGAGAAAACGACGACATTGATGACATGACGCCAGACGAAATCATTTCGAGACTGAAGACAAGATACGGAAATGCTGATAGAATGATACTTTTCCAAGCACAATTGTCCTCGAGATATCAGAAGGAAGGTGAAGGAATCCCAGAATTGGTTGATGCCATTACTTACTTACTAGAGAGAGGATATCCAGGAGAGAAAAGTGCCCATAGAGAAAGTTTAGGCATTTCACAATTCTTGAACGCTTTGACTGACAGGGAAGTTGCTCTACAGACACGCATTACAGAACCGAAGACACTAGCAGAAGCATCACGGACCGCTTCAAAGGTCTATGCTTACAAACTGGCCGAACGAAATTTACATAGAAATACGGACAGGACGCATGCTAAAGTCAGAATGACACAGACTGGAACGCAGAATGACGAACGCACAGAAATGCTTGAGCAAAGATTGACTGAGTTAGAAAGACGCACGCCGCCTCACCGAAACTATGACGTCACGCAACGGACACCTCTTCGCAACACATACATCCGTGCTCCGCGACAGAATTTGTTTAGATCACAACAAACACCGCAGCAGAATCAAAGATATGGAAATAGGTTCCAAACAAATAATAACGCGTACAGACAGACAAATCAGCGCAAACAATGCTTCGGTTGTGCGAGTTATTTCCATGAAATACGTAACTGCCCGCAGAGAAACAGACAGTATGTGAATTATAGACAGCCGATGAACAGAAATTTTGACGGCCGCGATAGATTTGCAACAGCTGACGCTAACCAACGCACCTACAACGCACCGACGCATGACCATAACATGGACGCACATGTTAGAGTGAATCAGGTCAATCAATTTTCTAGCGCCTATATACAGGTTAAGGTAGGAGGAAAAGATCTCTTTGGCCTTATAGACAGTGGTTGCCAAAGTGTAATCTTGCCAACTCGTTACAGTAAGCCACGTGATGTGAAGCCAACTAAGCAAACTTTGACAGCAGCTAACGGTACACGAATAATTTTGGTTGGAGAAGTGAAATTGAGATTTGAGATACAGGGACGCAGCTATGAAACGAATGCATTCGTGGCGGAAGGAATTCAAGATTTGATTCTAGGGTTAGATTGGCTAAAGGAAGAGAATGTGGAATGGAAATTGACCGAGAACCGAATCACAATAGATGGTCGATTGGTACCAATTCATTTCCGTCCTAACGGATCGACCGAAGAGCGAGGATACGCAACCAGACGCACAGGGACGATTCAGTGTAGCTATGTGCGCGCAACCCTCGATGGACCGCCGCAGGGCAAGTGTACAACCGCAGGACCAGGCGACCGCCAATCCGAGATCACACGCATGACCTCGATGACCTCCATAGACACCCCGTCTATAACTCATGGAGCCGCCCATAAACGATTTGTAAAACAAGTGTCAAAACTTGCGACGAATCGTGTGATGGCATCCGATTCCCGCTACATGTCTGCCTTAAAGACTAAAACAAAGAGAGTAGTCTCACAAAGCGTCCTGATAAGAAAGAAGTGTTGTTACGATTTTAAGAGACGAATTGAAGTTACGAGAGTTGTTGACGAATCGAGAGTGTTTGGTAAAAGACAAACTTTTGAAGAAATTATGGCCGCTGAGAAGGGAGAAGATGCGATTTCTACTGAAGTGAAAAACGACGATGAGGCTGTGCTAAGCGCTTCGTTGGAAGAATGGCTGGAGACCATCGCACAAGGACCAGCAGGAAGGACGTCTACTCCCAACGGACTGGACGAAGAGGAGTTGGTAGACAACGGTTTACCAACCGCCGAGGGCAATCGAGACGTTCCGCCACCGCCAGTGGACCCCTCGACTTCATGGTCAACGGTGACGCCACTGACTGGATCGGTTGAGCAATCCGCTCTTCCACTGATAAGGTACGCTCCTGTTCTGCCTCACCCCCATTGGCGCGTCCCTATCACCGGATTCCTGTGGAGAGTGTTCAACCATTTTAATCATCAAGGTCACGTGGGACTAACCTCCGATGGACTGAACCTCCTTCGCAGCTTTGCACCATCCTTAGGTGCACCCTTTGATCTGACCGCAGTGGCCACATGCACGATTCAAACAATGGCCGCCCAACACGGGATGCGAGCCATACTGGAGGGATGGTACCTCCATGAAGGACACCTGCCTGCACCTGCCCAGCTCCTGCCGCCACTGTCGCAGCCGCCGAACCTCACTCCATGGGAAGGCGACCGCCCTTGGTCTGATAACACCTGGTCCCTGAGTGTGCTGCTACTCAACCGTTTCCTCAACCAGCCCTATGGATGCAGGGAGGACACCTTCCTGGAGAGCCTATATGATGTATATGCCACGCTGGGTCCAGAAGTCGCCATGATCGAATTCATGGTGGCTGTAATGTTCTTCGTGAGATCTGCCAGCTGGGTGTGGGCCTGCACCTTCCGCACTTACCCATAAACGATGCAGAGACGATGTCGACTAGATGAATCGAACACGGAATTCAATGGAATGACACGGAATTCAATGGTAGAAACTCTGATAACTCTGTAGTGAATTAGTTATATGCGTAAGAGCTGAATGCTCCGATCGATCAGTTGAATTAATGAAAGAATTATAATGCGAAACCTATCTTTAGAATGACCGTATGAGACGAATCATATCGGTAGCAGTAGAACGTGTTTAGCCGAATCTGATGAACGTGATGAATTTTTCTATTGCCAAGTATAACTTCGTGAATTGCTTATACGATTGATTTATGTTATAGTAACTAACCGACGGAATGATTTTTATTGATTTGATTGATTTCAAGGATAAGCATTATTGAATGAATGTATGTTGATTGGGACACGAAAGGAATTGTGTGACTGAATGTTAAGCTTATAATGTGACTGTTTGGCTAACTGAATGAATAACTGATTGCATTGGTAGTGATTGATTATGAGGATTGACTAAAAGAATGGGTGAGACACGAATGGATTATCGTATATTACTTGTTGGAAAAGGTTTACTAAGATTAACGTGTATATGCTTGGAATGAATGAATGCCTGAATATGACTGACCTACATTCGAGTGGAACACCGTGAACGTGTGTACGATAGTGTACGAATTGACCGAGAGAAGGAAAGAAGACAGATTGTACGGAGTATTCGATGTACGAGCCGAGGAACACGAGCCGAGAGACAGAAGAATCGACCGACGTTAGGTCATGACCTGCGACTAATACAGTTAAACAGAGCCGATATGTACGAGCAACCGAGGAGACAAGTGTGTCAGATGATAGCGGACCGAACAGTCCAGCTTGTTGTGTGAAATTGGAACTAGGTGTAGCAAACGAGCTACAGATGTTGTTGATGTGTGCAAAAGATGATGTTATTAGTTTGGATGATGATCCACTGATGTTGTATTAAGTGTGAAGTTGCTAAAGAATTTGGTTGTTAATGAGCTCTGAATCTGATGATGTTGAAGTGATGACTATGATATAGGAAGATTATGATGTTGCTAAGTTCGTGATGAAGTAATGGATTGACTGTTAAAATGATCCTAGGCTATGATTGAAGTGAAATGATTGACCGTGCAGATGATTAACGGATTAGTGATGATTGTAGGAAGTATGACTGATGTAACCGCAGTATGGACGAGAATGTGTTTAATGATGGTGTGAATGATGGTATACACGGATTTTGTTGAGAAAATGAGTGATTAACGCATGTGTTGTGGAATGAATGATTACTTGTAAGGATTTGATTTCGTAAGGTTTTTGTTCCCATAACTGTTGAATTGAGAATAGGAATCCAACAGTTCTGAGTCCGGTTTCCCGGCCTAGCCTGGGTAGAGAAGGATGTAAGGGATTTGGGAATTACAATAGTAGTAATTGTAACGTAATCATTACTGAGATTTGACTAGAGGAATATTTAGACGGACAGACAACAGGACACTGACGGATACAGAGACGGACTAGCAGCGCACGCCTGCCAGCCCCACGTAGGGATGGTGACCGGATGAAGCGTCGATCAACCGCCGCCACGCGCCGCCTTCTGATGCCGCCTACTTGTCCATCATAAGTTCTACGATAAGTTACGCCCGCCTTGCAGTGAAATGAACCCGTCCATCTGGAAATGAACCGGTCCAGATAGAAGTTCTACAATGCGACGGACGGAAGGAGCGACACGGCGACGACCAATAGTCAGGAAAGAAAGAAACATGGGGACACCGCCTACAACCCTTTCCACGGGACAAGAGTAACTATAAGATAGCCGAACACAGAGAGAAAAGTCGTTCTCTCGGTTTGGTGACTGACGCGATGTTTTGGTGCTCCTGAGGAGGAGAGAGGAACGCTTCAGATTGACGAAGCCTGCTGAAGACAAGTGCTACCTGCAAGAGGCAGAGGACAAAGAGGACCGCAACGGAAAGAGACGAGAGAAGCCGAGAGAAACCGAGGGAGAGAACGCAGTCAACCTCGTTAAAGATTACAGACGACGATGCAGGCAATCTCTTTAGAATAAGAGCTAGGCGCAACACAGATTTATAACTAGAAACTCGTACGCTTCATTGAGATAGACAACTCACCGCTAAAGACACTCAAGAGAGTCGAAGGAAGACAGACGCACGTCCGCTGATGAACTTTGATGAACGAGGAACAAGAGCGCAGACCGCTGGCTCTCAATCTGATGACATGACAGCCGACTGACTGTCGACTACAAGGTAACTTTGCAGTAGTGTAATTCAAGGGTAACTAGTGCGTATTGACGATAGGCTATCCGCTGAATAGATATTCTTAAGAGTCCGTAATTGACGAGTAGATAATTGGATCCCGGAGTGATCTTGCTGTAACGTCTTGATTGTATGAAAGTGATGAATATGAGGAGTGAATGATCGTTATTAATTACTGTTTGTAATCATTGATTGTACGACATTGTGTAGAAGTTTGTTAGCGAATATACTCTGAAAATGACTTCCCCGTCTCTTGAACTGCTAACTAGCCGAGACATGACTGATAGCGAGGACATTAGGGCCACTACGAGTAAAGAAGTAAGATCGGAGATGAACCCCCTCACCATGGATAGACTGTTAGGCTCCATTGAAGCACTAGCCACGACGGTAGCGAGACAGGACGAGAGGAAGACAGAAGGAGACAGGAGAGAACTGAAAGGATGATGGCTGAGGTAATTGCTGTATCAAGAGAGAGTAAGCAAGCTGCCTGGGAAAGTGAGAGAAGAACAATGGAAACGTTACAGACAGTTTTAGACAGACAGGGTGATCTAGAGGCTGAGATGTATTCCGTAGATGAATGGACCGCTTACGATAGCCCAAATCGCGGCAGCCGACCTAATCCGTCTGGTTGCCCGGTTGACTTCAGACAGAAGTCCGCCCTTCCACTCAATTCAAACCCACCTTCGTCAGGACCCCAAGATGATTTTAGGCCTCCGATTCTGCGGAGAAGTGAACGGCTTAGACGCCTAAGGAAAGGGAATACTGGCCAGCCTGATAGGGAAAGTCTGAATGAAACCTTCAGTGATTTAGAGATTACTGAAGTCACCGATCCACATCCAGGGACCTCCAGCGGTCACAAAGGACAATACTGGGCTGGCTCCCCAGTGTCCCTCGGTT